>JALLBH010000479.1:0-22000 GCA_036940005.1 Skeletonema menzelii
AAAAATGAGAAAAAATGGTTTTGCCCAGCCGAAGGTTTGGGCAGGTCAGGCTTATCACAGAACACACCTCCTCAACAACCTATCATTTCTGCCATAAATAACCTACAAAAGATGAACCGCCTCACCTGCACTATCGCTCTCTTGGCCGCTGCCTCCGCCGACGCCTTCAGCGTATCAGACCGCCGTAACTTTTTCGCTGCGGTCGGCGGAGCCGCTGCCGCCGCAGTCGCTGTCGGTGCCCCTGAATCAGCGAACGCAGCCGGCATCAAGACCGGACCTGCCAACCCCTTCACAGGTGATTACGATGATCCCAATCATCCCGGATGTCTTCGTCAGGTGAAGGTCGTGGGTGCCCCCATGAGGGCCGATGGATCTCGTCCTCTCTACGCTGTTGTGGAGGTAACCGGATATGATGGCAAGGAGGGAGAGAAGGTTTGCAAGGAGAGACCGACACGAGCGGATCTATGGAAGGTGGTCGGTAAGACGAAGGGTGGGGATGAGGCACTCCTCGACTTTTCAGTTAAAGGAGGACCATCCGATCTCGTTGGAAAGTGGGATGGCAGTGGAATTGTCTTTCCTGATGGAAATAAGTGGACCAAGCTTACCTATGCTCCCAGGGATAGGAGACCAACTGATATGGCCACTCTTAGTGATGGACCTCTGTAAGCACTTGAGAATGATCAACATGGCTCATTTTATTGGCTTTAATGTTTGAAGTCTAGCTACTGCCTTAGAACCATCGGGGGCTTGATGATCCACCATTTCTGCGTATTCAACATAATAGCTTACATTTGAATGGCAGCTGATGATAGTATTCGTCGATGTTGGGTGTATCTTGGTCAGCGACAATGAAAATGAAACACTGCTCACTTCAAAGACTTGATGCCATTGAAGGCTGCTTAATACATGGTGGAATAGGAACCATTTCTGTGAAGTTTATGTTAATAGTACTCTTAATAATTGCTAAGTTTCTAAATTGATTGGCTGTGTATGCATCTTATGAGAATGCGCTGCAACAGAAGAACTGATGAAACTGTATTGAGAAGAGAAAGAAGAAGTTCATGATCACCCTCTAGGGTTCTCGTTATGGTACATGAGAAATGCTAAACTCATTGCTTATTGACTCCTCGATAACTGTTACTCCAAGTTATCATAATGTTGTCATTTCAATTACTTATCATTATGGATCGATCGGATAAAAGTCTTCTTGATCACCGTCGAACTCTTTCGCATTGTTACAAGTTCATTATCACTCGATGCGATGCTCGTCGAGGGGCGCGAGTTAGTAGTCAATAATAGCATTGAGCATGCAGACACCTATCTTATTTAAATACCCCAAGCCAAGCAAGCCTAGCGCGCCGCCCGCCGCCGGTCGGGTCGGTCGAGCGACGCAACAATGATCAAAAAATAATAGGTAGTGCAGCACATCGAATATGCAGTGAAGAACATCGCCATGCCTCGAGTACACGGTATCGACTTCGTCCCACGTCGAGGACGTCGAAGATCTGGTCCACTCGGTGGTGGAGTGGCCGCTGCTGCTTCCGCTTCCAGGAGTGGCAGCTTGACAAGCAATGATGTTAGCAGCGCAAATGCCAATAAAAATGATGTCAGCAATGCGGACCCCGCCGCTTCTTCTTCGGGTGGTGCAGTAGCTTCCTATTTGGCGGTGGCTACCGACCAAGTAGTTAATACTGCTAGTGTTGATATTCTGGCGTCGTCGATGGTTGATGAGAATAGTCGCAATGATCAAGATAATTGCGTCAGAAATAATGATGAATTAGAATATGTAGTGTGCGGCAGCAGCACTCATCAAATGACGACACTCAATGATACAACCTCTACAGCGCAGCAGTCATCACCAACGAATAATTATCAACAAGACATCAACAGCGTCAAGGAAAGCACATTGCATTCACCGACGAGTCCTCCAGTAGCAATAAAAAATCATCTATCTTCATCGGAGGATAATTTGTTGATAACAGAGTCACAAGCAACCGCTATCACATCCAATAGAACATCATCGAACATGACAATAATGAATAATACTTCCAGTACAAATAATAATTATGCAGCTAATAACAGCAGCACAATTCTTCATACCAGCAACGATAATTTAGGCAATGACAAAAACAACAACAGTGTCATCAAACCACAATCCAAAGAATCTATTCAACATCTCGAATTTAGTTCACATTCATTTTCAGTTCCGTCCATCACTAAAAAGCCACTTAGAAATACTGCTGCCCATGATGATTTGGATGTTGGTGGTACTGCATTGTCATTTGGAATTGGACCTTCCTTGGACACATTGAAAGAGGAGGAGGCTGCAATTATTGCTCAACTAGAAAAGTTACCCAATGAAGAAAACAGGAAGCAACAACATCAATCACTTCCTCCAGCAACAACAGCAACAACAACAACAACAAATAATGAATTGAATCCAAATGCCAAATGGCTCTACAATCAATGCATCATCGCCAAATCCAAAATGGACTATCCCCATTCCACACTCTATTTATCTACCAAAATCCTCACAGCCATACGACAACAGTACTCCTCTAACCTCAATTCCAACAACAGTGATATAGAAGAAGATGATCAAGAGGAGGATAATGAGGAACGAATGATTCAAAATATTCAAAATGTATTATTCACATTGATTGATAATGAGGGGAAGAAACGTGATTTACAGTTTGTATTGGATGTTAGTTCGAGATCGTTAGAGTTGTATGAGGATTGTGAGGGGTTGACGGTGGATTCGTTACGGGATGTTGCTGTGGCTTTTGGGGATGATGTTAATGAGGAGTTGGATTGTGGTGGGGGTGTTAATGATGATGGTGATGATTTGAAGGCTGATTATGATATGAAGCAAGGCTTTGCTACTCCAAGGAAAGATGTGAATGGACAATCCAACCATAATGATGGTGGTGGAGGAAGAGGTGGAGGAAGAGGTAGTAGTACCCCCGCTACAGCTCCCGAGTCAACCCCATCCCCTCAAAAAAGGAGGGGAGAGGAGAGCAACACCGCAGCATCGTCATTGTCTATTACAACTCCTGCTTCATCGATGAGGAAGAATATTCGATCACGTCGGAAGAAACGTCAGAGTGGCAAAAATCCTAATACACTCAACGTCTTCTCTAAGGACGGAGCAATGGATAATACGAGCGAGACTGTCACTAATGATAGCAAACCACGTACTGACTTTCACATCCAAAGTAATGATGATGGTTTGAATATGCAAGAGGAAGATGATAATGAAAAGTGGTCATTTCTGTCTTCTGCACAGAACCAAGCAGCTGAGTCAAATAGTAGTGATGTTGCAAATAATGAGGAGGAAATGGGAGAATGGCATTCACCTATTCGAACGCGTGGTATGCAGCAATCATTGGATTTTACTGCCGAAGAAGAAGATGATGACAATGATTTCGAGATGATGAAAGAGGATAGCAATGATGTCGAGATGACGAAAGAGGATAGCGAGTCTGTAGAATTAGAGTTGTCAGCCTCCTCCAAGAATGAACTGGAGAATCGCGTTGGGGAAAGCATTCATGACAGTGAAGGTAATACCGCTTATTATGATGTCGAGACGCAAGAGGCTGGTGAGCCGGTCGAAAAAGAGTTGGCAGTGTCATCCAAGAGTAATCTGGAAAAATGTGAGGAGGAAAAGGAAGATGACAACGAACATGAAAAGGAAGATGACGATATCGATGAAGAGCGTGATTCTTTGGCCCAGGCTGCTACTCTTTCTTTTGATCATCCCAGTGATGTACACAAAGAAGAAGACATTAATGACAATGAAACTGAAGCTGCGCAGCCTGAAAATGAAATATTTCCTCTACAGCCCTCTCACAACGATGTCATAAACGACAGTGACGATGGTTCAAAATTCTCCCAGGGAGAGAGCGATCTCATTGATGAAGTGAAACTATCCTCAAGGAAACGAAGCGAGCGCAGAGAGGTTGTCCGAATTATGTTTACAGGTGTTACTCCTACTCGCAGGCACATGCAAATGATCGAGACGATCGGGGCTGAAATAGTGGAATCAATTGATATGGCATACACTGTCACTCACGTTATTGTGACAGATGGTAGGGCCAAACTCAGGCGCACTCCTAAGCTCATGATTTGCATTTGTAAGACGTCAAATATCTTGAGCACGGAATGGCTTGAAAAATCGGCGAATGAACAGAAGGTTTTGGATGCTGCACCATTTCTTTGGGTGAACGACAAGGAAGCTGAGTCGAAGTATAACTTTTCGATGAAAGATACAGTGCAAAACGGCATGCTTGCTCGTGAACATCGAGGGGGAGTCTTTGGGGGGTATCATTTCTATATTTGCTCGGGAATTGCTGGCAATCGTGCGCCATCCATGAAAGAGTTCAAGCTCATAATAGAGGCAGCTGGGGGGCATCTGTTGTGTTCCCTCGCTCCCTCGGAGATCTTGGATCCTCTCAAAACGGTGATTCTTACCAGCGACCCACCTACTCTGTCTCAGCTCAAAGAACGTGGGGTGAAAAATATTGCAAAATGTGGGGGCAAATTAGAGACAACTTCCTGGCTCTTTCATTCCATCATTACGCAGACAAATTCTATCTACGAGGATGATGATACAGTCGAAACTGTTTCCACACCGGGGTCCAGAGTATCTCATGTGGAAGTGCCTTCGCCGTCACCTAAGAAACCGCAAGGCATGCAGAAACAGTCCTCCCTTGGTTGCAATCATTTCACAACACGAGATTACTTACTCTCAAATAATCAAGCAATGTCATTGGTGGAAACTCTTGAATCATCCGAAGATGAAGCCTTCGTTCTGGCACATAGGTTGTGGCAAAATTATTTCAACGAAGATGTGAAACCGTCCAAAACTCCTCGCAAGGCGTCGTCAAAGCCTACCCGCCGTCTTCGTGGTCGGGCACACTCATTGAGTCCAATGGTAGGAGCTACGGTCGCTTCCAACAACGAAAAAAATGGGTCTGCTCCAAAGAAAGAAAGCATACTTCAAGAGAATCCTTATATTACGTGGGAAGCAATCGTCCTCTTTACTTTGCGGACTCGTGCGGAAGAACTCGATGATTGTAAATCGCTAGTTTCAGATAACTTTGTGTCGGCGAGATCGTTCTTTTCCTCGCCGACCGCTATCCAAGCTAATGGGAAAACGCTGTCTCTCCTGGTAAATGATGGCGTCGAAATCTTTGGTACCTTGCAAGATGTCTTCTCTCTCCACCAGAATCGGTCCTCAGGAATGATTCCAGAGCCAGTCGTTGCATCGTTTGCTCTCATGGCCATCGAGGCTGTAAGTGCGATGCATGCATGTGGTGTCGTGCACAACAACGTTGGGATGGATTCATTTCTCGTTGCGAAGGGTGTAGACAAGAATTCACAGCAAGATCAATGGTTTCTGCAAATGATTGGGTTTGGTGACAAATCTATCGTGCTCACCTGTCACGAGACTGATTGTAATCAGACTCACTATGAGCACGATTATAATTGTCTTGCGAACGTTATTCACCAGTTGCTTAGTGGTGGCATCGGGATCACCTTCACCGTGAACCGAGATGGATCTATAGAATTTGCATCAAAGCAATTCATCAGTGGGAATTTGTTCTTACGCGGTGCATTGAGCTGGTGTGCGTTGCTGGAGGCATTATTGGGTATCGTCGGTGATGTGCAAAAGAGTGACAATCCCGATCATCAATTCAGGTTAGCGTATCCAGTCAATCTCTTACAACTTGCGAGCGAGGATGATGCTCCGAATAAACGGCATTATCAGTTTGGGTGGTCTTCTCGAATGTTACAAGAGCTACAATCTACGCAAAATGATAGCCTTTTCACCTTCCTAGAAGCACTGTGTACATTCAATTCTCGGTTTGTACTGCCGAATGTCAATTTGAAGTCATTTGCGTGCAGGCCATCTTCTGACGATCAGACATTTGAGTTCGCAACTCAACTAAGGATTGCAAAGGAAAACGAGATTCTTCGTCGTGGTTTTGCTCAAAAGGAGGCCAAGCTTGAAGCAGATGCTTTGGCATTAGAGGAACGTGAATCGCATCAGTGTGTCCGTATCGCTCAATTGAAAGTAGATGCGGAGAAAAATAATAAGCTGCTAAAGTCTCTTTCGAAGAGAGAGCATGAGATGCAAATGAGAGAGAAGCAAATGGCTCAGAAATTTTCAGAAGAAAAGGAGCGGCTGAATAGGATGAAACAGGCAATTTCGCTGCGGGAACAGCGTCTTGAAGAGAGGATCAGACAGTTAGAAGAGAGCAAGCAAAGCCCACGTGAAAGTCTCGAAGAACCGGCAGTGCTGAAGCATTCACATTCACGTTCTCCACACAATTCAAGTAGTCTCAAGCAAAAAAATGAAAGTCTACATCAAACGCCACCACCGATGCATTCCAACTTTCAATCACTGGAAAACAGTCATTCGAAGACGCCTTCGTCTCAGAACAAGAGACGTCGTTCAAGAGTAAATTCCAACCTTGAGCAGTTGACACCACCTCAATTCAAGTCAACCTCTAATGACATGATGGACAACAATGATGAAGAATACTCGCAACAAGAGTTATTGAATGATTCGGAGTTGTATGCAGACATGAAACAACATGAATCTTCACAAGAGAGCAGATTCTCCCAAGAGAGCAGTAGTCAAAAGAGGAAGAGGGCAAATAGGGGCAAGTCACCAGTGGCATTGCAGTTGGATTCTCTGCAGAGTTTGCCCAAGTCTCCCAAGAAACAGCAACAGCCCAAGAAAGTCTTTATTGCCTTTGAGGAGTGAAAAGCAATAAGTCTCTAGATTTCCCCTCAATCCATTGTTCCATATATAACAATTTTCATTATGTAAATATACTTTGTATTCACTATGAACTTGACGTTGCTTCCTTCTACAATCCGTTCGATTGAAGTGGTAGAACATCCAATATCTGTAGTCTGCAATAGTATCCTGCCGCACACTGGCCCGCCCCCCCCCCCGGTTTTTAACTTCACCTTTCTCTGCCGACCTTCGGGCATAGAGAGTAGTAAGTAAAATAATCGTATCCTATGGTTCGTATCATGGGTAAGTGGGTAGAAGATACTTTGGTATGGTATCTTTCCGAGAAGATAACCTACCCAACTTCCGGAAGTCCAGTACTAAAATAATCACTCTAGGCTGCATTATATGCGTAACATATTGATTCCAACGTAGCAAATATCCTGGCAATAGAAAACGATATGTCGACGTCACGTTGATGTCAAGTAAAAAGGATTCACTTCAAGCTTCAAAATCCACCATCTATCTAATCTATGACATCAAAAATTTTGATGTTTTGCAATGATGATGATGTCCTCCCAAACATCACACTTAGGCGGCAGCATTAGCAGAATAATGACTTCGTCCTTAATTGTATCACTGTTGTTAATATCTCTTAGCTGTGTCGTGGGTCCAGTAACATCATTTCTGTTACCGCGACAGCTGTCGATACAACATCAGCCATCAATCTACTCACCCATCAACAATTTAGAAACTCAGCGTTCATCACTACTATATCAATCATCCAACTCTCAAGATGGTGAAACGGCCACTGCCGAAACACCTGCATCATCATCAGCAGCAGCAGTGGGAACTTCCAAACGAGCTCAGCGCAAGGCATCTCAGCGTGCCAAAAAACAACGTCAACAAAAATCTCAATCCACTAATGTCAACAAGGCGACTTCGCAACATCCCGAGGCCATTCTAAAGCGACAAAGGCAGCGACAGAATGGCAACAATAATCATGCTACGAATAATAAACGAAGAAATCACAATTTTGCACAACGTGCCGAATATTTAAGTGAAGGGACCGATAATGACTATGGCTTTACTGATAATTTGGATCGATTGACACTTACCTCTGGCATTCCAGACAATACTGCCAATAATAGCAACAACAATAATATACAATTACATCAATTGCACTCTCAAAGAGTGTCGAAATTAGACGAGAAGACCACGGCAGATGATGTTGTCAAGGCGATTAAACGTGCGCAGAATTTACATGATGAGCATGATGTTGTGGAGATTGCTCATTTTTTGCTGGAGGAGGTTGGTGAGTTTGTAGTGTGCATCAATATATTGATTGATTGCTTTGTATTATTTGCATGCAATGCATCATGTTATTTGTCTGTTTCGAATTATGATTCTGTTGGCTCACATTGCAATTCTACAACATGACAACCATGGAACAGATCAATCCTTCGCCTACGGATACAGAGGATCCCTCCTCTCCCGCCTTGCCGTAGCCTCTCTCCACCTCCAAAACTATGATATTGCCAAAAGATGCATTATTGAACGCCGCATCTCTCATCGATCATCTATGCTACCATTGGAATCTGCCGCGATTGTACGGGGATTGTTGAGATGTCATCGTACCGAGGAGGCGTGGGAGGTGTTGGAGGATGAATTGAGTTTACCCCTGGAAGGGTCGGTGCAATGGGAGAATAGTGATGAGAATAGTACACAAAAGAAGAATGATTTGAATGGTGATGATGAATTATTGCATTTAGAGGATGAATCTATTCGAAGAAGATTGGCAGCACGTGATAAACTCATTCATAGGGCGAGGAGTATCTCTTCCATTGCCTCACGCCACTTTTATGAAATGGAACCCACCGAAGGGATTAAGACAGTGGGTAAATTGAAAGAAATGGGGGGTGTAGTTAATGAGGCAGGGTTGACTGCGGATGATTTGGGTATACCGTGGGATAGATTGGTCAAGGGGGCGGCGTCATGTGAAAGTAAACGTCGAGATGGAAAATGGGATAATGCCGTTGAAGGCGAAGATGCTGCTTCTTCAGCTGAAATTCCAAGTTCATGGCCGTGCAATATTGTTTATGCAGTGTTAGATGCAATGATTGCATTTCCGTCGGAGAATAAGGATGTCACTTTTGAGGCACTCTGTAATGCTTTGGTGAGACGGACTGTGTTTGTAACTGGGGCGGTAGATATGGAGGGTTGCCCGGAGGCCGATAGAGGCGAGGTTGCGTTTATTGGGAGGAGTAATGTTGGCAAGTCGAGTTTGGTGAATATGGTAAGTTATCTCTCTGTCAGTTTGTTGTGCATACAGTATTGTTTTGTGATGGGACTAACTTTTATCTCATGCGTCGAAACAAAATCACCTCAGCTCACCAATCGAAAGTCACTGGCATTCACGAGTAAGACGCCGGGTAAGACTCAACAATTCAATTACTTCGCTGTCAATGACAAACCGGAACTTGCACGTCAAATACGTTATGGGGACGACGTACCCGGTGAAAAAGATCGTGATTCATTCTACATTGTCGATCTCCCCGGGTTCGGATTTGCCAAAGTCACCCAACAATTACGTCAGCAATGGAGCGATTTTATGGACGAATATTTACAAGAACGAGAAACGCTTCAGGCAGTATTTCATTTAATCGACGCGAGGCATGGGCCGACAGATGAAGATAGCAAGATCATGCAGAAAGTTGGTACCATTTTGGGAGCGAAACAACAAGCAAAGGAGCATTGTGCAAAATATATCATCATTTTGACCAAGGCGGATAAGAATGTGAAGAATGCAAAATCGCAATCAAATCCTGGTAAAGTGAGCAACAAAGTCATGGAGAAGTTGATAGAAACAATGAAGGAGAATCGGGTAGGATATGCTCCAATAGTATTGACCTCTTCTGAAACAAGGTTGGGTAGGGATGAGGTTTGGAAATACCTCAGATTTGCAGCTGAACGGTGATAGAAGCGATGCAATGTTTTAGTCTTTGCATGAATAGTAAAAGGTCCCTTGGTAGAGATAAAGCATAAAGAGGTCCCTTGGTAGAGATGTCGTATAAAAGTTATTGTCTCCTACATCACACGATTCAACCTAAGTCCCTGCTTTGGCGTTGGGAATGGTCTACTCACTTCCAGCTCTTTGTTTAATTTTGCTTTCGACTGGAAAAGTAGTACCCACACCACTCCATGAGCATCCGACTTGATGCCTTAGCTAGGTTTTATCCTTATCAGTATCAGAAATCTATCTAATTGATTTCTGATCAGTCACAGTATCCAAATCACTTGAAGTCATCTTTCTCGGAGTTGGAGTTGCTCTGGGGTTCCTAATCCTAGTACCGCTATCCTGTTTCAATCGTCTTGATCCATCTTTTCTTATTGAGCCAGGCAGGCTTTGTCCAAGCTCCATGCATGCCCAGCCATACTATTGCTGTGCAAGAATGAAACAAGGAGATGGAGATAGGTAATGTTTGCGGAGAGCGCCGCACTGCTGTCATCCATCTAAGACATATCTCGTGCTATCTTTCGTGATTGTGATACTGCACGCCGCTATGTACTGCATCATTAGCGACATGGCCTTAATTATGACCCTGACTGCCAATGATGCACCTTTGTCGGTGAGCGATCGGATACTTCTCTAGCTTTGAAGAGGTAAAATTCCAAAAATTTCGTCGAGCGAAAGCCAATTTTGTGGCGCTTTCCCACTCCACCCAACCGCATAAGCCTCCTACCAATCCGGATGGACCTCAATTAATGAAATAGTTGTCGACGACGCCGACAAAGAGAGCTCTGCCATGGTGGAAATAACTTTAAATAACAATCATGCCGCCAATGCAGCTGATCTTGAAGGTGACATGGTGATCTTTCACAGTCCAGCGTCCTCGATTTCCGACAGGAAAAAATTTACTCGGCTCGCGCTTATTATTCTAATAGCGATCCTTGCAGCTATTGCAGTTGGCATCGCCGTGGGCACTGGTAATGAGGTGATGGCGGATCCACCTGTATCCCGATCATCAGTCCAAGAAGCAACGCTTGTCGAAGAAGTTGGTCCGACAGTTGTCGATGCTCCGAAACCTGCACCTGCGCCAGCGCCGAAGGAAGAAGATAACTTAATGACTAATAGTCCTACATGGGGAGGGACAGCGACAGTAAGCACTGAGACATCTTCTCCTCCCACTGTATCTGACCGTGAAGATCGAAGAAGCATGGTTCAGAGTCCTACATGGCGTGGGTAGAGAATTATTGTGGAAAAGGAACAGCAGGCGAGATTGAGTATCAGGGAAGTACAAGCCACTGCCATGTGGCTAATGGAAATAGTTAGGAGTAGTTGTATAAAAGAGTTAGATGTAATGCCGAGCTCAACTTGACAGAGAAGATTCCTCTCATATACTCATAGCATAATGTCAAAAAAATCAAAAACTGTGGTATTGTACTGAGGAACATGCATAAATACTTCCAATTCATTTTGGATAATTATGATATCATGTACCCCTACGTTTCTTTCATTTAGGGAGGGGCATTGGCAGAAACTCATCATGTGATCTATGCGTACGCACTCCACGTATTATTCCTGGCACAACATGAAAAGGATTTATCCAGAGATGGCTGGCACTTTGGCAAGAAAAAGAGACTGAGTAGGAAATGATGCGCAATTCATTCCATATTACTTGAAAATCAAAATAAGATGGCTTGCATCCTGGAGGGGCATGTTTGTGGCGTAATCAAAGGAACAAATAAGCCTGCATCTTGAAAGGTCGTCCAGTATGTATGCGACTTCAACGGCCAACGGCCAACGGAGAGAGCAGAGAGCAAAGAGCAAAGAGCAAAGGGGGAGAGGGAAGAACAGAAGAGAGAGAGAAAGTCTTAGGTAGTCTATGTGTGTACACGTGGAATGGGCCATTTTCATGTTCATCAATCGCACTCCTCAGCTCACTCAAAGAGTGTGTCTACTTCCCCTATCCCCATCATGACGGTAACAAGGCCACGAAACCTCCTCCTATTGTCAGTAGCAGCCGCTCTAGCACTGTTCTTCTCATTTGCACCATTGCTTACATATGCCCAAGATGCAGCAACAGCAACAACAACAGCAGATATCGTAGAAGAAGATGTCACCGATCTTGGTGATGTGATTGGCGATGCCATGGCTGACATAACCGAAGGGTTGGACGAAGAAGATGTAGAAGACTTGGACGCTGCTGAAGCAGCTGTTGAATCATCTAAAGAAGAGGAAGAAGGTGCTGCTGCTTCAAATATTGCTGCAGCCGATGAAACGATGACAGCAATCGACGAATCGAGTACGGAAGAATCCAATACGGACGAACAAACACAGCAACAAGCAGCAGAAGCAGAACAAACCCCACCTCCAGCACAAACAGGACCATTCATTGATCTATTCGGGGAGGTATTACTTTCGTTAGAGATGGTTGATGAGACACATGCACAGGTTCATCAGCATTATACGAATGAGGTTTTGAGTGGGAAGAAGGTTGTGGGGTTATACTTTAGTGCCGACTGGTGAGTTATATATAATTTGTTTTGCACGCGAATGTGCGATTGTAATTTCGTAACTCTTCCTAACAATGTCACCGTATTCTTCATACTCTCTAGGTGCGGTCCATGCCGTCAATTCACACCCGACCTAGTCAACTTCTACGAAAAGATGAATGCTCGTCGTGGCAAAAAAGATGAATTCGAAATCATTTGGGTCTCACGCTGCAGAGACGTCGATAGCTTTGGACAATATTTCACTCACATGAAGTGGCTGGCACTACCACCGCAGGAGGCAATGGGACAACGTGGTCAATATCTGGGGGAGAAATTCAAGGTGAAATCAATCCCGACGTTGGTGTTGCTCGATGAGATTGGAAATGTCATTACATTGGATGGGAGGAACAAGATTCCCATGGATAAGGCTGGGATTGGCTTTCCGTGGAGAAGTCCCATGAGTGTGTTGATATCGACTTTGGTTCCAAAGAGTTTTAGGTTGTTGGTGAAGAGTCAGATTGCTGGAGTGTTGGATAAGGCCAAGGCTGTTTTGGGTGGTGCTGCTGCTCGTGGTGCTCGAGCTGCTGCGAGGTAAATTGGGAAAAGCCAACAATAATTACCGCAAAGAGCTGCAGACGTGTAAAGATGATAGAAAGGTAGAGAATGCAGAAACAAATGCAGCTTGATATGGATTGTACTGCTGCTGTTCAGAGGGGTAGTGAAGAATGGAGCAATAATTGCATCAATTATTGATGAAATAGAAGGGAATGATAGCGCAGAAACAATAATGACTTAATGTTGTGTTGCGAATGAATTACTTATATAAATTATGTTATGTAACCTTCAGCAGCCTTGCACGTTGCCATCGATTTCATAAGAAGTTACGCATCTCTCTAGTTCATTATCTTCAAACCCCATTCTCGCAATGAAGTGGAACACTTCAATAACCCTGCCTTCAACACCCCAATGAAATCCAATTCCCACTCGAGATTGACGTAGAGGGGTGCATTGCTAATATTCGCCCCAGTCGAAAGTGAGTTCAAATACTCGTACTGCAAAGCACCTCCTTCGCAATGCTCTTTCTTCAACCGTATGAGATCTAGCTCCATCAAATCCATGAAGGATCGATACAATACTTGGGGTGGGTAGCGATCTGAACTAATGGTATACCTCTCACTGTTAACAAACGATGTGGTATATTCATCTTCAATACGTTTGTATGTCAGGGGGGCTACCAGCGACAAGACTGACACATTCTTCGACCCATTCTTGTTCTTATTTCCATTTGCAGCAGCCTCATCATCGACAGTGCTTCTTGCATTATCTCTCGCCATGATACGACGGGCTGCCATCAATACAGCAATTTGCGGTCCAGATAGATCCAGCAGTGCAACTAGACGGGGGTTGGTCCCGACAAGAGCAGAGTAATGATTCGGATCTCCAATCAGTTGACCCCAACGAATTTGTTCCAATGCGTTTTGATTCGGGATTCCAGGACGGCCAACGTTACTAGCGATGTCATCCAAGGATGCTCCCATGATTATAAGAGCATGGGCGATATGTTTTGGAGTCAGCTTAGGGATTTGCACGTCATCATCCATTGTCCCGTTGGAACAACGCAGCTTTAATTCGTCAATATCCGACATCAACAGACTCAACGCTACATCAAGAACTCCACAAAACCATCGAATATCCATATGCAGTTCGTAATTGCGTTTCAGAGCACGTTGGATAAGCGAAAAGTCATTGATTTCTTGATCACAGTCTGGTTCTTCGTCAGATCCTGCCTGTTTGCCACGAAAGATTGCCTCCACCTCGTTACGCAGATTCATCATTTCGGTGTGCTCCATACACTCATCTCTTGAATCATTGTCAAGCAATTGCATACCACCACTTTCATCATCCATCATCTTGTTCGACAACAACATTGGCGGAGTATAAAATTTACCCAACAAACTCTCCACACAGGCATCATACCCCCCATTAACATCATGTCCAAAATAAATAACCTTACTCGTACCCTCGGCACGCGACTGCACTCGTTTCTCCAACTGATTAATCGTGGACAAGTTTGTTGTCATCCCTACCAAACTTACAAGGAATTTATGATCCGCTACTCGATCTAACAGATGATACAATAGTAATTGTCGATCATTCGCCCCGCCTTGTTCTTGATGAGATAATTGTTCTGTACCACCACCACCGGTCATACTGTAGGATTTTCCACCGGCTAAAAACGTGTCTAATTCTTCGAGTACGATTAGGATGGGAATACCGTCGATTCGGGCGGTGCGGAGAGCTTCGTCGAGGAGGGAGATGTTGGTGTTGAATCCGGATCGGCGGAGGCGGAATTGGTGTGATTCGTTGTTGTTATTGTTGGCATGGATGGGTGATTTGGGCGACATCATTGGTGATGAAGGTTGGGTTGTAGGTGAGTACTGCTTTGTCGGTGTCATTTGAACATCCTGATAATTACTGCTTGTCCTCCGCCGTTTGACTGATTCCTTCAATGGCGTTCCCCCCTTCCTACCACTACTACGCCCACTACGATTCTTCTTCTCCATTCGTGACATGGAATTAATCTGCCGTGCAATCTCTCTTGTACACGCTACAGCATTGTCACCTTGATAGAGTAATCCGTTGATTCGTACAACACGAAAGGATGATTGGGTGTACAGTTCATTTACTTTTGAGAGTTGCTGAATGATACCATCATCGTCATCATCATCATCACTACCACCATTCAATTGTTGTTGTTGCTGCTGCTGTTGTAACTGCTGCAACCTCTGCATCTTTTTCAACGCCCTTTCTTTCCTCTTACCAGCCACCCGTGATAATTCCGCAAGACAACGTTCCAACAATAAACTCTTCCCATGTCCTCGTGGTCCCATTAATATTGCCGATACGTTGGATTGAATCTTTGGTCGGATGATGTTGTCAATGTTGTTATTGTCTTGTTCTGTGTCGTCGTCATCGTCATTGTGGGTACCGAGTAGTCCATCTCTTAGTAGTTTTAGCAGTGTATTGTATTGATCTTTGAGACCTGGTCCAATGAATGGTAGTCCATTGTTGTCATTGTTTGATTCGTCCTTGTTGCTTTCGGTTGTTGTTGTTGTTGCAGTTGCCGCTTTGATGGTAAAACCTGCTGGACTCCAACTGATAAAATCCAAATCTTTCACAGCAGATCCTTTAATTCCTTTCGTTGAAGTAACTACACCATTCGATAATTCAACTTCTTCTGCTTCTGTTTTACTTGTTGTTGTTGTTGTTGTTGTTGTTGATGTCAATTCATCATAAACAAACGAGTAGGAATTGTCACTTAAATGCAATATCGAACGATCAATAGCTTTTTGTTTCATGGTTAATTGACACAGAAGTGGATGCTCGTTTGGAGGTTGTGGTGTTGATTTGAGTGTCATGATTGGTTCTTCTTCTTTTGTATGGATTGTATATGTTGTATTGTTTCCATTATTTTTGTTTTGTACTTGTTGTTGTTCTGAAATGGTTGTATTTCGTGGTGGAGAGTTGAGAGGTGGTGTTGTTGTCCCTCCCATTATGATTGACGGAGTGGATGTTGTGTTCTCTACTGGTTGTGCTTGTGGTGATGCTACTAATTCTGCAGCTGTAGTAGCAGTAGCAGCAGCAGCTAATGATGATTTAGACTTCTTTGCGACACTAGTTGACAATGATGATGATGATTGTATTGTTGTTGTAGGAGTCGAAGGCAATTGTGATAACATATCTCCCATTTGACGTTTTGCCCTCCCTCCTCTCCCTCCTCTTTTTGTTGCAATCGTTCCTTGTGGCTGTTTTGACTTCTTTTCTTGTCTTTGTTGTGTCGGTATGGATCCTTCATTACTGTCATCATCGCTATCATTATAATCATTTCGTGCCTGCATGTCATTACATTCAATGTCGACTGAAGAACTCTCTTTCACTACCGAGGAATCATCATCATCTTCTTCTTCATTATAGCGAGGTTGTGTCAAATAATATTGCAATTGCTGTCCATCTTGATCATCTCCACTACCGCCTCCATCATCATCATCATCACTATCATAATTATGGTTAGTTTCCATCATCTCAAATGATAGTTCCATCCCCCCCTCGGAAGATTGCTCCTCATGATTCATATCAACATCATCATCATTGTTCCTGTCATTTTTGGGCAAAGAAGACGACGCATTGGCGTCTTCATGGCTTTGCTGAGATAAAGGCGTCAGACCTAGCTTTTGTTTGATCCATTCCATGATTAATTACGCTGATGCTGATAATAATTTACTGCTGCTATTCCTGCCGCCAATATATGTTTATACTGCTGTTTGGTGTTGCCACTGTCGCCAAGAGACTTGCAGAGCAATGCAATGCTAGCAAATGCAACATGCAACGCGCTGCTTTTTGCACAACATCTTTGGGCCGGACGATGACAGACGAAATCTTTGCAATCAAAACAAAAGATGCCGCCGAGCCCGAAGCCAGCCATCAAGCAAAGCTGCCAATACATCAGCAGAGCCAGGAGGGAAGACAATTGATTGATATCGCAGTGCATGAGATCGAGCACAATAGAGCCATCGGAAAGCTATTGAAAGGAGCGAATAATTCTTCTTCTAGAGATACATCATCATCATTATAATTGCAGCCTATATACACACAAAGAAAGACACAATGAGTCGACTGATAGTGCTCACATCATGTGTCATCATCATTATTTCTCTTTGCAGCAAAGAAGGAGTGATGGCATTCATTCCATCCAAGTCAGTAATCCACAACAACAGCAACAACAACAACAACTTGCCACAGCTGCTACTCAAGGGATCATCATCTGGCAAACATACAACACTACAACCAAAACAAGATATCCATCCTCATTCTACTATTCGAACATCCTGCAAGTCATCATCTTTGAAATTATCCGCATCATCCAATAACAATGATAACAATGANAATACCAACGAGAAGAAACGTAAAATGTCCATCTCTAAACAATCATTGACACCAGCTCAAAAATCCACATCATCATCATCATCCTACACACTCAACGAACCACAAGCACCACAAGACGAACAAAGAGCATACAATGAACTACTCCCCAAAACAGGATATTCACTTGCCGATTCATTAGAACAATCAAGTGAGAATAAAGAATTGTTTGAGACTGTGTTAACTCCGATTGGTGGTGTGTATAGTGGTGGTAATGGTGGGTTTTGGAATGATGATGAGGAGGAGGAGTTTGAATATGATGTTGATGGATTTCCTGTTGCTGTTAAAACGAAGAAGAAGAAGAAGATGGAACAATTGATGGATATTAATGAACAACAAGAAAAGGCGGAAGAGGAGGAGGGTGGTCATGATGGTATTGCTAGAATTGATACAATATCCAACTATGGTGGGAGGGAACCTGTTCGTTGGATTGTTTCGTTGGATGATCCAAACCACAACGAGAATGATGCAACAGCAACAGCAGCATCGTCATCATCTCATGTAATGATTGATTTGCCACCCTATTCGGACAAATTGGCCAATGAAATTCGTCAATTTATGAATCCCAACTTGAATAGTACCACATCATCATCCTCCTCAAAACAACAACAAGTAGGAGGAGGTGGGGGAACACTCGACGCAATCCTCCTCACCAATCAACAATGCATACACTATGACAAAACCCCAGGAGTATATGTCACCCGTAAATCCGACTTGACCAAATGGAAAAAGGCTTTCCCAGAAGCCAAAATTATAATGTATCGTTTGGATATACCACGAGAATGTCGTGAGGGGGTGACTCAGGTGTTGGATGGATATGGTCCTTGGGGTTGGAAGGAAGATCAGGAGGAGGGAGGAGGTGAAGGGAGGGTGTTTGTAGAGACGGGTAGACCATTGACAATTGAAGAATGGGATGAGGATACCAAGTCGAGAGTGTTGGAGAATGGTGAATTGCCTCCGGATGATGAAGGTATGTTGGATTACGACGAGGATGGAGAGTCGGCGGCTGTTGTTGCCAATCAGGATGAAGATGACGATGATGACGACGAAGATTCCATGTATTCACAAGAGGCAATCCGACAACGAGAAGAGCAATATCGTTTATTGGCAGTGTATACTCCCGGTCATACATTTGGGAGTGTTACATATATTTTCCCAAAGCGTAATTTATGCTGCTCGGGCTTTGCTTTGCCATTGGAAAGTTCTAGCTCCGTCATGGATACAATTGACGATGATGATGGCGATGACGACGATGATGATAGTTTTGGTAACGGAAGTTCTGGATCACTCCCACCAATCGGACCAAGGCTCGATTACCAAGGCTATCTTGCCACATCTGCCTCACGACCTCGTCAAATGTCATCGGCATTATCACTGATAAATCGTTATATTGATCGGTTCCGTGTGGTACTGCCTGCCAGGGGAGATATCGTGTTTTTGGATTCTAGTGAAGAAAAGAGGAAGAGGGATTTACTTGAGAGTGTGGGATTGTATCGAAAGATGAGTGATATTTATGGCAGGCTTGGAATTGTGGAGTAATCATTAATATAGTAAAAGGAGCAGGTTCTCGTGTTTTTGTTATCAGTATACGATTTTAGTCTACATGTATTCTCAGCAAACAGAGCAAGACTTTTGAAACTTTGAGATTGTCTCTGTTCTCTCTTTGGATGGTGGCATTGCCAATATCTTATTCGTCGCTTCATGAACACATTTTCGACGTGTTGCATTAAAACTCCACAGAGACCACAGCGATGGATCTTCATTTGATGCATCTCGACCGACTTCAACTGCTTTCCCTCCCACACGTTCTTTCAATTTTGTCAATCTCGTTCTATTGACAAACGGTTGGATGAACCGTTCGTGCCATCCAAAGTACCGCAAGGAATCTTCTCCATGTTCTCCCGGATCCGGCAATGCACCATGCTTGCATCGAAAGTATCGTTCATCATCAGCAACTTCTTTGTAAATGTTCCACCGTTCCTTTTCATAATAATACGGGTCTTCTTTTCTTTGCTGTATCTGTATCTTCTCTTTCTTTGTATTGGTACCAAACAACCAACCTCGTATACCACCACCCTCTTCCACTAATTTATCTTCCTTCAACGCTTCATGAGTTCCACTCAAATATGTCGTCGCCGACAACGGACCATGTGCCACAGCCACACTCCTATCAGTCTGATACCGAATCAAATGCGTATCATTCATCAACTTATGAGGGATATTCCTCGTATTGGCATTATCATGTCCAATGACATCTACCCACTCTCCCAAAATATATCGTATCCGATCTCGAAAATCATCATCTTCATAATAGGCCGGAAAGATATTTTCATCCCATACCCCCACTTTGGACACGGCACAACTTGTCATGATGAAGTTACTCCACGGATTTTCAATTTTACCCCTCCCGTAAATATAGCCAAAGGTGTGCACTGCCAAATCTGGTTTGGACAGTAATGTTGTTTGTAATGCGGTACCCATTGCATGTAGTATACCGGGAGGGTAGGCAATGTCATAATTGACAATGAGCCAATGGGGTGCTTGTGGATGAAGAAATAGTGGATTGTTTACTCCGAAAGAACAGCCGAGGTTGGTGGAGAAGCGTAGAATGATGAGTTCATTTTGACAAGAGGAGGAGGATGAGGATGGAGTATGGTCATTGTTGTTGTCGTTGGGTGGAATGTCGTCGTCATTATTGTATCGACAATATTGATGGACAGATGATGCAATTTTCGACATTAATTTCATTGATGAGACATCTGCCAATTGTACTTGATTGTGCAATCCCTGTCGCTGATGCTGTCGCTGTTGTTGCTGATGCTGTTGTTCAGGTTCATCCCAAGCAACCTCCACAAACTTTTGTTGTAAAATAAACTCCTCCAAAGCATTCAATATAACCAAATGACTCAATCGATCTCCTTCCTTACCCTCCAATTGAGATTCGGTTTGTTCATCGTACCATGTAATAACAATGGACCCTACCACGTCGAAATCGATAGTGTAGAGTAGTCGACGTAGATAGTTGTTGGTGGGTGAATCGGTTGCTACGGTAATACCCATAACTGGCAATAAATGTTGTTGTTGTTGTTGTTGTTGTTGTTGCGTTTGTCGATTTGTAAATGCCTTGTTGTACTTCTTACAAGAATCAATAGCACGTTCATTCAACCGTTTTGCCAACTCCCCACGAACATGTGCCATGAATTCATAATCTGGCAATGGCACAACATTCAATTCACTTTGTTCTGCTTCATTCTTTCCCCCATTCAACTTATTGTTACTATTGTGATGATGATTATGATTACCCTGATATCGTATTCTATCCTCATTCACCCCCTTTCGTAATGACAATACCTCCTCATACCCCCTCATTTGCAACAAATCCTCCAAAGAAGACAAATGTATTGTTGTTGTTGTTGTTGTTGGTGGCGGTGGTACTAACGTCGCCACACTCAATTGCATATATTCCTCCCATTGCAACCATTCTCGTTCATACTCCCATTGTGGCATGTCGATAAAGTATACATGTGATGCTGTCATGGATAATAGGAAGAGCAATAACGAGAGTATTTGATAGAATGTGAATTTTTGTCGTAGGGTGGAAAGGATGTATAGGAATGTAGTTTGAATTGTTTGTAGTGTTGTTGGTATTGGAATGTGTGGTTGGATGTATCGTTGGAAGTATGGATGATTACGAATAGTGTTACAACTTCTTGTATTTATTGTACTGCGTCGTAGTAGTGCACACCGTTCCCATAGTGGTCGAGTACAATTGCATAAAGTGGTGAATAGTGAGAAGAAGTAATGACGTCGTATTCGTTTGCGTCGTTTACTCTTGATTGTTCGTGGCGATTGTGATGGTGACGAGGAAGACATCATTCGAGAATTGTTGAGGGATTCATTTGACAGTGATCTCATTAGTACTATCGATTGATGTTGTTGCTGTTGTTGTTGTAATGTCAAATTGGAATTTGGACTTAATGAGAGCACTCTCCTGGAGGAGGAGGGAGAATCTAAGAGTGCGGATGGAGAGGATGTGGTGGTGGTGCTTTGTGATGCTGGCGACGAAAAGCGTGATGATGATGATGATTGATGGTAATATAATGACGACGAATGCACAGCTGCTGCTGCATCGCTGCTATTACTGTTATTGAATTGGAAGGAAGGTCTCTTTCGTAAGTTGTTGTTGCTTGGGGATAGCTCCATTATTTCCATGGCAACTTCATTGTCAACATCATTGTCATTATGTATGAAAAGTTGTGGCAAAAGTTAGATAGCAAGAAAATTCGCGACTCTCCGGGAACACTTCTTCAAAACAGGAAAAGATCATCTATATACAGATCCCTCTGTGAAGAGGGAGCCGACATGTTGCTCTGCAAAGGGGTAATACTACTACTCCTACTTTGTTGTGGTGGGTCACGTTGTAGTCTAAATACATATTGCAAAAGACGTAATTACTATTCTTGACGAAGATAATATTGTGAACTTAACACCTACTTATACTTATATTATACAATCCAACGGAAGTTTGATCCCCTTAATTACTTCGTTCGTTCTGACCGTCCAAAGTCTTTAGCATGCTGTGCCGCCCAAGTAAATGTAACATCATTCACTAAACCTTCACATGCATTAATAGCACCATGACCTGAACATTGCATAATTGGTCGCAAATCGTTGTTATTGATCATGGCGTCTAACCATCCTGGATCTCTTTTTGTCAAGGGCTGATATGCCTCGACCACAGCACGCAATGGGGCATCATAGAACTCATTGAACATGATG
>JALLBH010000480.1:0-19675 GCA_036940005.1 Skeletonema menzelii
AATTGACCCCCCCTCGAAGCGTCAAAAAAATTTCCAGCAAGTCATTCTGGCGCGCCCCGCGTAAATTGCCCGCGTTTTACCCCCATAGTTATTCCCTTGTCGTAACGAACAAGTAACAACATCATGTAACAGAAGCCAAATCAAAGTGTCATTGCAAAAATTCAAAAAAAAATCGACAAACAGAATACACAAGCTCCATCTCAACCGCAACCAACTGACCACAAAATGATCTCCTTTCATCATCTGCCTCGGTCGGCAGCCCTCCACATCAGCAGAAAATACTGCTTACGAACATCAGCAGTCTCACCTGTGGCTCATTTCAGAAGCTTTTCTCTTGACTTCGGAGGAAACACTGGATACGCAACAGTCACATCAAACGATCCACCTGCACCTAAAGATAACGGGCCCGTCCTAACAAAAGCAGATCTGGCTAAAATAATCTCCGCTGAGCATGATCTGAAAATGGCAGAAAGCAATCGCATTCTAGACACATTGCTCGATACAATTGTGGAGGTGAGAGCTTTTGTTGTGTAGACACATCGAGTACTTTTCAATTTTCTTGCATTGGTTGTTCACACGCACACGTGTCATGTGCAACATATTCTTTGATTTTCCCACTCATCAACCAGGCGGTCTCCAAAGAGAGCACAGTTTCAATCTCTGGCTTTGGGAAATTTACCTGCAAAAAACTAGAGGCACGTGAATATCGTAATCCTGCTACAGGGGGCATTGTAGCCAAAGGTGACAGAAATGTTCCGAAATTCAAGGCGTATACGAATTTCAAGGATTGTGTACAGGGGACGAAGAGTGTCAAGAAATGAATCTTGACGTACATATTTGTGTGTTTCATCTGTGTTATATTGTTGAAGTAGATTAAAGATATGGAATGAAGTTGGATAATGATTGCCACAAAGACCAGGACATCATTACCTTTGCAGCCGCCGGTTAGGTCTGATTTAGACATTCATTTACAATAGTTCATGAGAGATTAGAACTTTAAGTGTATAAGGGAGAGAGGAGGGAAAAGACTTTAACAACTCAAAGGGTCTGTGTTTGATAGGTCGTTGCATGACTGAAGAAATTGAAAGAATAGAACTTACTTCTTATGGTTTGCTTCAATCTCTCCCGTAGCATAGGAATTAAAGAATCAATGGTGGAGTTTCAGCCCTTTTTTACACGAATTAACACAGGTCTTTAAATAGTTATTCCAACAAGCTGCACCTAATTTCATGCACCAAATCATCTTCCAGACACAATCCCAGCACACCTTCGAACATATCACGATCAAGCAGCACCATACCAGGGAGAACATCCTCGTTGTATTCTTGAATGGAATTCAGAAACGCAGCCAGGCTAACAATAGATGGAGCTGTTGTCATGAAGCAATGACGCTCAATAGCTGCTTCTAGCTGAGCCAAGGCTTGTTCTTGGACTGTATCCCAGTCAACAAAGAAATTTGTCCACGCCCGAGGCAAACGCAATTTTGCCAAATCTAAGAACACATCAAGCCATTCGAATACAGTCACGCCAGTTAGTTTCCATTGAAGACCATGTTGCAATGCTGTCCATTCGACATTCACCATTTCGTCAAGGTGAACATCTCCACCGTAGAGTGAGCACAAGGCCGAGAGCGAAAGAAGTTCCATAGAAGGGCGTGGCTTACAATTGAGAGCTTCTTCAGACTCAGAGAAAGAGGAGAGTCTACTGGAGGATGAAGAAGGTGTCGAGAAGATTGTTTGGCCATAATCTTCTTCACTTGCTTCATCAGTGGTGATGGATGGAGTCCTTGTGGCATTGTCGCTCGAAAAAGTTGTGCGGCTTGGAGTAGGCGGAGACGACAACGAAAGATCTTGGCTCTGGCATGGATTAAAATAAAGCTGCTGCTCCAAACTATCAGCATCATGCCGTTTTCTAATTGGCCAGCTTGCTTCGTGTTCACTGTTGCCAAAGAGCCCACTGGTCTTTGATGCGAGATGTAGGCAAACCATGCATAACAACTTGTATTGATCCCGATCAAGGTCATTTGATGTAGATATGCGATCAATGTAGGAAAAGGTCGTATAAACGAGATGCAGTGCTTCGATAGAGTGTTTACGGTTCCTTCTGACTGCCGTCTTGTTTACCATTAGGTCAAGCAGATCGGGAGATGGTGGTGGAAAGCTGAATTCAAGGATTTGATATGCCCAATCCATCATCATGGAGCGAAAGATTGGGTCCAGCGAAGAGTTGGACCGGTTAAAATAGTCTTCAACCTTGTACTCTGGGGCTTGTTCTCTTTGCAAGAGCTGCTGTGCTCGTTCCGAGATCTCGTCCAGATGAAGTTTCGATGAGGGACCGACAACAATAACTTCAGACCCATGGAAGGCATGAGAAATGTATGATGATGGGTACTCCTTCGAAAGCGATGAGACTTCTTCACACTCTGTATAACTACTTGCAGGGGAGGATGCAAAGCTTGAAGAGGCCTGGGACGACTCGTCAGTGGTGGCGGCGTCGGTGTCTGAAAAAGATCTCTGTGGTTTCATCGGACTATGGTGATGATGCAAGTAATGGACATTGTTGCCGTCACCATTGAGTTCTCCTCCAACAACCATCATCTTTGTTGGGTAGCAGCTTTGTTCCATCGTGTGGAGTTTGCTTGGTTACTAAGGTGATATGGACGGTAATGGTGGTGCGTAGTACGGTCTTGGTTGATCATTTTGATGGAGCAGGAGCTCTGCATTTTTTCTTTATGTCGGGATTTGAACGCGTGTCCTCCTCGCTCCATCCCGTCTACTGTCGCTGAATATCGCTGCAAAACACGCGTCTCATGATGTATGAAAACAGAAGTGAAAACCTGTGAAAACCGAAAACATCGACCTCGTTGCATACTTATGCAATGCAACGAGCACACCCGCTGCATGATATCTCATAATTTTTCAATTCCAAGAAGCCAAGCAACCGACACAACACCATCAGCTACTTACCACCATGAGAAGGTCACCCCACTCCTTTTTACCGTATTGGCTGTCCTCAGCGCTGTTCCAAGAGCTATTTCTGTTGAAGTGAGTCGTTCCCATCCATCGCTTGCTATTGCTGCATCCTGTCAGCTTGTTATCTTTTACTCACATCACATTCGCGATTTTTCCTTGCCCCAACTCTAATCTATGTAGGAACAAAGCAACTACTCATTCAATGATCAAGTTGAAGGTCTTGTCGGTGAAGATGACGACGTCCCCGACCCTTGTGATTCCCAAATTAATGCCGTTGTCACCTGCTTCGGCGGGGTCGAAGCCATAAACTCGTTGGACGACGACAAATTCTACATTCTTGACGACATTGATGAGTATTTTTATTTCGTCGATGTATTATACAACGAGACTACTGATGAGGTCGTGGACATGTACATCGACTGTGAGACAGTTAACCAAGAAGACTGCGATTTGGTTTTGACAGATATCAAATCCATTGGTAAATGCGAAAGCGAATTGACCGCCCTTTTTAAATGCCGTGATAGCGACGAGAATGGTGGGTGCAACAAGTGCCAAGGTTAAGGTTGTCAGAAGAGATTCTTGTCTCAACGTTGAGACAAGAATCTCTTCATCTTGGGCGTGGCAACACTTCTACGAGGTTAAATAATAGACATGTGACAGCGTACAGCGTTACAATTGGAATAAAAAGATAGGCATACTTGAGTAGGTAAAAACATGATGAATATATATATCGAGAAAATGTTTCTTTGTATCCTGAGGTTTATTGATCTGAGGGTTCGTGCGTGGTCTTAAAAAGTGCAAGTTTCAGGATGCACAACAAATGCAAAAACACCATCTGTTGGGGCAATCCATGCACGAAGGGCAGAGGAGGCAATTTCATTTTAATGTTGACTCATTACCACCAACACATATAGTGCCAAAGTGGATGCGGCGCATCATACTCCTGCCTATTTGCTCTGTAGGATATGTTCTTAGAGATTATGGAGAGATGCATGCCTTGCGTGATATATGGGTAGTTGAGAAAGAAAGAGTATCATAGATGAAAGAGGTTAAGGGAGTTTGGGTACACGGATGGCAAAAGGCAGGAAAGAAAGGAATCCAGAGTCTTTGGCTGTGGGCAAGGAATCACGAAGTAGGAAAAGAAAAACATTTGTGAACAGGTGCTCAAATTACATTATATCACTGCATTGAAAAAAGCAACATATACTAACTATAATTTATAATCTAGGAAGTAAGTATGTACTATTCCAGCACGCGTATGTACAAGATTCTTTCGTGGTTGCTTTTCTTTTGTCGTGCTTCTTCTCCACGAGAGAAGCCCCATCCCCCGAACGGTTCGTCCACAATTTCAGAAAACGAAGCATAAGATTGTTTCCCCCAAACTCTTAACGACTAATGAAAACCCTTTCTACGCCATTAGATATAGCTTAATCATCCTCGTCACTGTGCATCAAAACTTGTGTCTTAGAATTCTCCCTGTCTCCTTCAAGACCACCTTCGCAGTGCCAATTGCCATTTCTATCCTGGGTGCACTGAGCTTGGGCACATTCCGTTTCATCGCATTCCAAGATGGTTGCACGAGAAGCTTCTTTGAGCTGAGGATCCGCCTTGAGTTTGTCCTCGAGAGTCTTTGCTCCTTGTTTGTCCTGTAGAGATAAGGGCAGAGATGGGATGGGAAAGGGAGTTAGAAACGAGAGAATATTACTAGTAGTATGAGACATCAACGCTGCGGTTACCAAATCTAGTACGTAGCTCAGGTTGTTGATAGTAGGTATTTCACGTCGCATGTAAGAAACCAGGAGATTGCGACCCCCCGTCTCAATGGTCATCGACATTTTCACTTCATTTCAACATGAACACACACATCGTATGATGCGGATACTACATCGTGTATCGACGTCTCTATACCTCAAATCCAGAGATGCTTTGTCTGCAATGGCAAGTTTGTTGATCACCGTCGTCTTCAACCCCCTGTTCTATGATTGGCACCAACCTTCCTTCGCCAAAACATCACATAGAAGTTCTTCGACAGACAGAAGTACATCACTTCCGTTCAACCTCTCTTCGGCTATTTGGTGCTACGCCTCGATTATACGCGGTTTCCCTCCCGAGACTATCAACAAAGACGTATAGCAGAGCCTCCTTCTCACTCTCTACTTGTGCGTTGAGCACATACTTATCTTTCGGATAATGTAGAACAAATACATAGGTTGAACTCACCATGAACAATTGTGTGTTGGCACGAACAGACATGCCAACGGGTGCGAAGGCATCAGCTCCACCGATGGCAGCGGCGACGACGAGAAGTAGGGTACTACGGATCATATTCACTATGATGATTTAGAATTATGAGCGGTGGCAAAGGCGGCTTCAATTCAAAATGTTCCGTTGTAGCAGATGGTTTATGTTGTCCATCGCCCATCGCCCGTCACAAAGCACCGGTGGGAAGGGATCTTCTTGGTCGACGGGTGTTGAAGAACAAAAAAAGTGACGTGTTGTATCGGTGGAACGACAGGGACTCCCATCAATTATACAACACATTTAGACACCTATCTTAAAATTTGGCGCGTACGATACTTCTTCGGAATTTGGAATTTGGATCTTTTTTTTGCTTTGATGCCTTCCTTTTGACTTTTGATGGGTGGAGTCGCGGAGGCGAGGTGCCACCGCATGTGAATTTGCAATTTGCTACACAACAACAACCGACGACGAGAACCCTTTGACATCCATCCAATTCCATTCATTCCATCGGTTGGTCGGTTGGCTTCATAAAATCATCTTCTCTCAATATATCATCAGCAAAATGAAGATCCAATCTGCCATTCTGGGTGTCGCCCTCGCGGTCTCACCAGCCGCTGCCTTCTCCACATCATCAGCATCAACGAATGTCGTCTCTTCTTCTTCGACACAACTCTACTCCACCATCCCCAAGCCAGGCACCGTCACCACATCACTCATCCCACCCTCCAAACTCGACTCGTCTTCCACAGCCGACCTCTTCGAATCGCGCGTCTACAAAACGTACGGCCGATATCCCATCACCTTCACCTCCGGACACGGCTGCGTCCTCACCGATGATACCGGCAAGGACTACTTGGATTTCGTATCGGGAATTGCCACATGTGCACTTGGCCATAACAACGAGGCACTCACTTCGGCCATATCGAATCAAATGAAGCAAGTGCACCATGTTAGTAATTTGTATTATACACCTGGACAGGCACAACTTGCCAATTGGCTGTGTAGCAACTCCTGTGCCGACAAGGCCTTCTTTTGCAATTCGGGAGCGGAGAGTAATGAAGCGGCGATTAAATTGGCACGACGACATGCCAATAATAGAGGGATTACGGATCCGGTCATTATTACGGCGGAGAATTCGTTTCATGGGAGGACTTTGGCGACGGTGACGGCGACGGGGCAGCCTAAATATCATAAGGGATTTACGTATGGCGGAGAGATGGTGCGTGGATTTAGATATACTCCGTACAATGATGTCGAGAAGCTTCAGGCGTTGGTAGAGGAAATTAATCAAACTCCCGAAGAGGATGCCAAGGCAGGACGTAAGCGTGGAGTAGCTGCCATTATGATGGAACCATTGCAGGGAGAGGGGGGAATCCGTCCTGGAACAGTGGAGTTCTTTGCAGCGGCTCGTAAGTTGTGTGATGATAACGGAGCATTATTGATTTGTGATGAAGTTCAGGTGGGAATGGGAAGGAGTGGAAGTTTGTGGGGGCATGAACAATTGAGTGTGGAGCCAGATGTGTTTACTTCGGCCAAGGCTTTGGGAGGGGGTGTCCCTATTGGTGCCATGATGGCCAAGGGGGAGGCCGCCAATGTGTTTGGACCGGGGGATCATGCTAGTACTTATGGTGGCAATCCTCTTGCTTGTGCTGCAGGTAAGTGACTTCCGTTGTTTGCTTTTTAATGGCAAACGAATCAAATTGTGTGTGTGATGTGCGATAAAACATGTGCTCACACAACATGTGTCTAATTCTTTGCTCAGGTTTGGCTGTGGCAGAATATTTGAGTGAGCACAACGTCTTGGAGAATGTTCGTGTAAGAGGAGAACAACTCGCAGCTGGCTTGGAGGATATTACCAAACGTTATCCGTCTGTTCTCGGTGAAACTCGTGGATGGGGACTTTTGAGGGGTGTAGCAATCAAAGATGATGCTGGTTGCACTGCAGCAGAATTGGTAGGAGATGCCATGAAGGAAGGATTGCTTCTGGTAGCTGCGGGACCTAGTGTTGTGCGCTTTGTTCCTCCCTTGATTGTTAGTGAGGATGAGGTCAATGATGCTCTTGCTAGGTTTGAGAAGGCGATTGAGAATAGAGTTGGTGAATCTTCGTAAGTAGGTCCACTTAGGCACTGCACATCAAATCAAGAATGTGGTAGAAATATCCAACAATATCATGTGATAAATAATAAGTAGAAAATTCAATTCAGTATTTATACTCGTGAAGTCTTACTCGTGTAGGTGACATGCTTGAGCTAAACCATCACAGAACTGACCTTCTTGTCCCGACGGAGGACCGAGGCAGGGACCAAGCGACGCCATTCTCCCTCACCGCCTTTCAAAAGCACATGTAATGATATATATTTACCGCAATCGTGAAGGGATGCGTCGATGAAGGGATGCGTCGATGATGCGGACGGCTTTGTGTTGCATCACACTTGTATCATAAATTTGCGTATGGAAGGGGGCACAACATCTCTGTGGTCAAATGCATTCGCACACAATTAACTATAGACACCATAATATGAATTCAATTTAGTTGCTATTTGGATTATTGGCGACAGTGAAGAAAGCTGAAGAGTGTACTTTATACCGCTATATTATTCAACTCTCTACCCATTCTTTTTATATTCTACAGCAAACAAGATCTCTGTTAGTGGTAATAGATCAAAGAATGATACAAACCTAATGCGGCAAAACCAAGACGAATGAAATAGACGCCAATAAGACAGAGTTGAAGCCATAGTAACCTTGATTCTTTGCTCATTAGTATATGCAATTGCTGTCATACTCCTCTTACATCTCTTGCTTGGACATTAAAAATCTTGTTGAGACTCCCGCTTCGTAGACAATATAATAATATCCCATTACATTAGAATGGCCTTGTCCTTTGCATAAAGTGACCAAACAACTTTATTTACTTTTGTCTTGATGTATTGGCTAGATGCATTGTTGTTGTGTTGGATAAACAAGCAAGGAGGTTGTTGCAATCACATTTCTCTATTATTCCTTGAAGTTCTGATCATAATCCCAGCATGACCATGTTCTTGTTATATTGCGCTGCTTCGAATCTAATAAGTAGAGCGTTACCGTGTGCAACCAAATCCATTTATATCCGGAGAGTTGTTTCCAAAGTTCTTCTTTTTAATACCTTGCTCCAAGACGGCTCAATGGCTCGCATCCCGTTTCCCAAACGGAATACACATCACCACCATGATGCATATTTCAGTNTCCCATCTTCCCTTGCTGAAACTGTTGCTTTCGATCAATAATAAATAAGAGATGTATCGATTAGCAAGAGAGGTATCGTTATCTGCCTTTATATAAGGGAAGGACAAAGAACGCATCACATGGATAGTTAGATAATGACGAGACATTTATAATAGACAAACATATATGGTCTTAATCGCCGTCAAAAGAGAATCACATGATGCATAAAATGTCTGAAGGGGGACGTTGTTCGTGATCGAAGGATGCCTTTCATGGACGTGTCCCGATCCATGGGTGACGTGCAAGCTATTTCGTGCAATAACTCGGGCGCCAGCTCGCACGATCTACTACACACCATGAAAACCACAATATTACACTGAATGTAAGACTTCGAGGCAGACGAGCACTCTACAACCACCAAAGTAGAGGGCGACCTAATGGCCGTTAACTTGATCAAAAAAATTACGACATCCTGTGATTCTCTTCTTCCTCCTCCTCCTCCTCTCCTTTTGCCAAAGTAAAAATAATAATATTGGAAGAACTAACCTGTGATGGTACCGCCGCCTCGTGCTTGTCCTGTTTTCGTCTCCGCCGCCTGCTTGTTGCTTGATTTATATTATTATGAACTCGTCATTGCTTTTATATATGTTGCATGTCATGTGCTTTGTGCCATGCGTCGGGCGTCGGGCGTCGCCTCGGTGGGGTGGATTTGGATCGAAGTTGAAAAAGTTCTCGCGCACGGGGGCTAACCCTACCAGAACCCGGTGAGTAGGAAAATAGATATTGTAGCACTGAGGGAAAATAAAGAACGCGCTTTGCCCCCGATCCCCCAAGATACGATACCAGCTCCCGTCGTGGTCAAACGCATCGCGGCGCGCCCGGCCGCCCGCGCCGCCTCATTGCATGCCAACAACAAACCACATACTCGAAGATATCTACTATCATTATCTCATCTTCCACCGAAGCTTGGATTGTCGGTAGTTAACAACGGTAACAAATCAGAAGAAGAAGACGATGATCATCGAAGAGAACAAATGCGGTGTTTGCGGAGAGGCTGCATCTAAGCGATGCCACAATTGCAAGCAAGGTAAAAAAATCTCATTTTCATTTTTGACCATGTCATGACAATAATATGTCTGATTATTTCCTGCTGTATGTTTCAAATCCTCATTGGTATTACATCTCTTCCTCTGCTCCTCTTGATTTCAGTTTGGTATTGCTGCAGGGACCATCAGGGTAAGTCGGCGCACCAATCCTATCATCAACCGATAATGTTGCGATTATTTTCAATCACGCTCACTGAAATTTACTTCCCTCAACGTTCGTCGCAGTACTGGATTGGAAATCACAACATAAGAAGCAATGCAAGGAAATGGCAAAGTCAGCAAAAGAAGGGGCGGCTACTATCCCCAAGCAACGACCGGAGCAGCAGCAGAGAGGAAAAAAAACTCCATGCATTCATGGCCATATTATCGGGTCAGCCGACATGGCCATGATTGAAGAGTTTCTTGAAGAATTCACGGCTCAATATAATGCTGCACCCAGTGGTAAAATGATGGAATCAATCTTTATTGCACAACGTGCCACTAATGATAAGTACGCCGCGGTGTGGCAAAGTTCCAAAATGTTGAAGTATGCTGCCTCACATGAGATTGCGATGGGGACGCAAGACATTCTTGATCTCGAAGGGGGGGATCGAGATGAAGATTACGAGAGGAAGGCTTTGCAACATTCTCGTGGAGCTGCTGCGTTTGCTTACTTCTTTGAACAATATATCGCGGTGGAAGTGAACCATACGCAATCATCATACAATTCAATGAAGATGTCAGAGCTCTTCAGGTGAGTTTGTTTGCTTTCCTTATTCATTATTCACATCATTCCTAAGATGTTGGGCTCTCTCCCCAAAAAAGATCTTACATTTTATATTTTTTTCAACATACAGGGCCGACATGCATACTTTGGTACAATTCTTGAGGAAGCGAATCCCCTGCTCATGTCTGAAGCAGAAACGCAAAGAAGTGAAGTCAGTGGTGAAAATGGGTCGATGCTGCCACCGTGAGTGTGGCCTTCCCAATCGGATGACTGCAAAGAATACTATGGTGTACTGCACAAAATGTAAGCAGGCTAATTACTGTTCCAGGCAATGCCAAGAGGCAGACTGGAAAATGCACAAGCATCTATGTGAAGGTATTCAGACCCAACAGGCTGAATTTGCCTTGAAACAAAAGGCAGCTGCGTCAGTGAAAGATTTGATTGCGTTTGGTAAAGCCATGTGCAGTGAGGAGGATAGCAATCCATCTGAAATGGTCCCTCAAACGTCATTTTTGGATGAGGTATGCGATTCAACAGAAGAGAGGAACGAGTTTCTGGATGAAATGATTGGCAGCTTGCTCAGAATGGCGAACGAATCAAAAGAAGGTTCAGAGTCGGAGTCTTCTAATAAGCAGTCATAAGAAGGAGTGTGCTATCTTCATGAAGGATGTATTACCGAGGAGACGAACAACCCGAAATAAGCGGTGTTCATTTGGGCTAGAGGGCCTGTTTTCTAACAATGAGACACTGAGGTGCAGAACAGTAAGCAATAGGTACAAATAATCCACATCTAATACCATTATAGCCTATGTTAATTACGCCCTGAGGGCTGCGGAAACCTCCTCCTCCAACGTAGTATCAGCACGTGCTTCTGACTCTCGAACCCCGAGAAGCTACTCTTTCCAGGACCCTGAAAAAAAGTCTTCCAAGTGTGATTGTCTAAATGGAGAGTAGCGTCTTCGCAATAGAGTTGACAGCTGGAGCACTTCTCATCTTCCTACTCCTATTACATCTCGTCACCTAGACCATACGTGCTCAGTCTCTATCTTGGTTTTAGAATTCCCCTCTCCTCTCCTTTCATTTCAACCAATAATGAAGCTGAGAATATTTGATCTGTCCTAACAGATATTTGACTAGCATCAAAATTTTACAGGTCGTTTTCACATCAACACACAACACAGCAGTCAGAAGTAAGGTAAAGATCGCTGTTAATTACTTTTACTATTCTGTATATGCACTTCCGCTTTTACCATCCTCCTGTTTTGAAGCACTTGAACAAGAATCAGAATTGCTACCAGCTGAAGCTTCTTTTCGCAGCCTCCTCCTCTCATTCCAACTTTGTTGAGTTTCAGTAAAGCGTTCCTTGGCACTATTCATTGCCTTCCTTGGTGCTTCGAACTCTGTTCCGAGCATACCCATACCACCTAACGCCATTGCGTGACTGGAGAGAAAAGAATTGTGAGTGTTTGAGCGAAACGAGAAAACGATCGATACTTTGAGCGACTTACCCCACAGGATGGAGTGGTGTAACCATGAGGATGGCTCCGGATGCCATCAATGTGCCTCCCCCCGCTGTTACCGCTGCCTTTCGAATCTTGCCCCACTGAGTTGACCCTGTCAGCCGTGTTGGCGCAATAGTCGAAATCGATAGGTGACATGTCGTTGGAGAAGACAGTATGTCGTGTATTAATGAAGTGACATCTTGTGGAGACAAGCTTGATGCAATGAACTCATTTATACCCACGACTATATCTCCTTCACGTATCGCACATCCGTTAGACCTAAACCAACTCCCTTCACTTTTTGATATCGCCCCAATGATCAACCTGTCATCGTGCTGAGAGAAGCTAATACCCACATTCAAACAAGAAATAGCCTCGGTACCGCCTGACTCGAGGTTGCTCATTTGCATAGCTGCTATCTCATCTAAGATTTCTTTCTTTGAGAACAACACAGTTGCCTGACATAAACGGATTGGGTCATTGCTAGATTTTTTTGTAGAGACACACACTGTGGTATCGTTAGATCTAATGGCATTTCGAATTGTTGCAATCTTGCCATTTACATCAATTTTGGCTGTTTCTTCTGCCACTTCAGTAGTATCACCCGCTTCATCAGACGAATTGAAGTCGTCAGTACCAGTTTTATCAAGTTTACCCCGACGACAATCTACTCCACATGCATATTCGACCACATCCCCCTCTTTCAAAAATGTTGATGATTGTTGACAGCCCTGCAACGAGCAACAAGAATTCATGTGTTGTGATAATAAGCCTTCTCTATCATTGATAGCATTGATCACAGCAGGTTCAGTATCTGTCGATATTAATTCAAATTCCGATAATATCTTGTTGGCGTCATTTCGTTGAGTATGCGAGTAGTAGGAAAGAGATATTCGATCTGCCCGCCGTAATAAGATAGACGAGCCATTCTGATCGACCTCATTGAGTAGTTCGGATATACCATCGTCTTCATTATTCTCGGCAGCGGCAGCTGTTTGTTCGGCAGAGCAAGTGTTGGAAGAAGCACCTCGGCTTGCATCAGTTGTCAGTCTCTGCCAACTTTTACGAAATCTGCTACCAAACGATCCAGAATCACCGTTATTATTTGGTGACACCGGCTCTCTCTTGCTCTCCACTCTTTGAATCATCGCTCTTATGTCTTATGCTCCACCACGGGTGGTAGTGTTCAATGAGTGCAGCACTCAGCACAACGTTGATTTGAGTTGACTTGGACTTGGCTTTTACTTCTTCGGTGACGTCTTCGTGACGTCATCATTTTTAGTCACGGAAATAGAATATTAGATCTTCCTAAAGACAAAAAATGATGTCCTCTCTACAATGAAGGGCTGAGCAGAGCACGTCCATACCTAAGCACATTAAAGATATCAAAGCATTCGAACAACGGTTCTATTTTGTTATATCATTAGGGGGAAATTATATTAACAAAATCATCAACGTTAACAAAGGAATTGAAACGGGATGCGGATGCGATGCAGCTGACAACTTCTTTACAATCATGTCTAGACAGGAAGCCCTCCAAGACGTGGGCCAAGGGCAGCTCCCTCAGCTGCTCCTCCAAGAATATTTGTGCATTTAAGGTCAGCGAAGCATTGATTGAGACGTGCTACAGTGCTCGACTCAGCCGCACGCAAACATACCCTAGGCTGTGCAATATCACATGCAAAGAGAAGTAGCAGTTGGTTAGGAAAGGAAAGAAGGTGCGCAAAAGAGAACAGAGTAGTCCGCAGAAAGCAACTTACATCGTAGTACTTCTTGTTTGGTTTGTCAGCTCCTTCAGGGTTTCCAATTTGCCCTTGCAAGTAATCATGATTTTTTTTCTCAAACTTTCTGATTCCATCCCAGTACGCCCATTGCGTATCGGTGTCAATGTTCATCTTGATAACTCCGTATCCAATAGCCTCATGGATGTCGCTAACATCTGATCCACTACCTCCGTGGAATACAAAGCTGACCGGTTTCTTATCAGCGGGGGCTTTATCCCCAAGTTTCTCACTGATGTATGTTTGTGCTCTTCCGAGAATCTTAGGTTCAAGCTTCACATTGCCAGGCTTGTAAACTCCGTGAACGTTCCCGAAAGCGGCAGCTACTGTAAACATATCAGAAATGGGGGTAAGTGCATCGTACACTTGAAAGATTTCCTCTGGCTTGGAGTAAAGGTCTTCAAGAGGAACGTCCTCATTGTTAACGCCATCTTCTTCTCCACCAGTGATACCAAGCTCCATCTCTAAGAGCATTCCAATCTTGGAGAAACGGGAGAGGTAGTCTTTACAGATTTCAATGTTCTCGGGGATAGGTTCTTCCGACAAATCGATCATATGGGAGGAAAATAGTGGCTCTCCATGCTTAGCGTGATAGCGCTCGGAGGCTGCCAAAAGGCCGTCAACCCATGGAAGCAGTTTTTTTGCACAGTGATCTGTGTGAAGAATGACAGGAACCCCGTATAGCTCAGCCATAATACGAACGTGGAACGCGGCAGAGACGGCGCCAGCTACGGCAGCTGCATAGTTCTTGTTGTCGAGGCCTTTACCTCCATAGAACTACAAAAAACCATGTTAGGACCTGTCATCGTAAAATAATACAGCCTAAACATTACCATTACTACAAGGAACTTACTTGAGAGCCTCCAGCCGAGAACTGGATAATGACAGGGGAGTCATTCTTACGAGCGGCCTCGAGGCATGCATTGATACCAGATGACGACACACAGTTGACCGCAGGGATGGCGTAACCATTCTCTTTTGCATGATTGAGTAGATCAAGCAAAGCCTGACCAGTCACAACGCCAGCGTCGACACTGGATGGAAGATTAGGGTAGCCCATTTTCAAGTGTATCAACAGGTATCACTTGAGATTTTATTTTATTAGCTATGTTGCTCGAAGGAACAATGCAGAAACTTTTAGTTGAATCTTTGAAAAGGATTCTGGAAGTGACGTGTGGGCAGCATTCCTCACAGTGACGACGTGCTGTTTCTTTAGTGACGCGCCTACACTTTTTGCAGAGAGATTCATTCCTTTTTTGCAGGACAGACTATTGTACACAGTCAAATGTCCCAGTAGATAATACACAAACTTTTTGAATGTTGTGTTGCCAAACGAACTGCCTCGACGCTCGACGGTATCCTCACGTATCACCTATGAAGCATGAATGGGCTGGAACAGGAGGACAATGGTGAGGGTGTTGAGAAGGATGAGGGGAAGGCAATTTACCATCTGGAAGAGGCTGCTATGGGAGGGCATCCAAGAGCTAGATACGATCTTGGATTGGGAGAGGCTACTATTGGCGGTTATCCAGAAGCGAGATACAATCTTGGAGCTAACGAGTGGACCAACAACCGCAATGACAGAGCAGTGAAGCACTGGATTATCGCCGCCACGCTAGGAGAAGATGAATCAATCAAAATGCTGATGGAAAAATACAAGAAGAGGGGCTTGTCAAGAAAGAGGATCTTGATGCTGTTCTCCGTGCACACCACAGGCTGGTGTGGATGCAACCAAGAGTCCGCAGAGGAAAGCCAGCCGAAGAATATTATCGCAATGACTGACGTAAGCAATGGACTGTTCCAAGAAGATGATACATACTTGACTCTTAATTTCTACATAAAGGTTCATGTCTCACAAAAATATTTTGTAAGCATGTTTGCCTTCGCGACAGCACCCCATTGATTGTACTTCTCGAACGCCTGTGAGAAGTAATGTACTGATCTATTCTTTCTCCCTGTCTCAAGATAGAAGTGCCCGGCAAGCTCATTCGCTAAAGCCTCTTCATTCACAAACTTATGAGTCTTAGAAGCTAAAATTGCAGCATCATACAGTATTTCTGCCGCTTCAAAATCCATTTTACAGAATTTTTCTTCGGCTTGGAGAAGATATGCCTCTATGGGCGTAAGAAGATGAAAGGAGATAGAGTAAGGTAAGATATATTCATAGCAAGGTAACTTAGCATCGTTGAACATTGGCACTCACTATTCTGAAAGTTCCACGCAGATGCAAAAGTGGCCAACTTCTCAATCTCATCCTTACATTCAACTCCCTTTTCTAAACATTTACTCGACTTCTTCTTGCCACTCATCTCCCTACTAACCCAAAACGACACCAAACCAGAGTAGCTGTGAGAAGCAGCGCAGTAGGAACACATATTACAGTGTTGTTAGCACTGCAAACGATACATGTAAAATGAAAAGTAAGTAACAGCAATAGACTCACAATCTCATGAAGAGCATCGGTGTTGTTGTAACAGAGAAGTGGCAGAGTGCACTTTCACCGATTATTGAATATTTATCGATGGCGTCCTTTGCTTCATTGAGATCTCTGAACATCAAAGCTTCGGTTAGTCTAACGAAACAGTCTTGACGCAAATGCAGCACGTGCTTTTCAGTGATGTCATCTTCTTTGATGAGATCATGCTGCCGAGGCGCACTCGATTCACCCATCAATCTCAAGGCCAGTCGAAATGTTGACTGCATGAGCGTTAGTAAAAGGAAATTCTTTTGATGCTTTGTTCCCCTTATCGTTGCTTCCATTAAAAAGATGACCGCCTTCAATTCCTTGCCAGACCAAAAGCAAAAAATATCGTACACGTAAGAACATCCAATGGCGTAAGGATTGCCACTTTTCATGGATGCTGTAAAAGAATCAACGTAGCATTCAATAGCGCTCTGCATTGGCTCGACATGTAACTTGGTGTAATTCGAATGAAACATGACACTGCCATCATGAGCACGAGAAGGTGATTTCTTCATCAGGGATAATGCGAGCTTCATATAGCGGTATCCCTCTTCGAATTCGTATACAACAATACAACAAGAGATAGAAAATTGCCATACTGAGCGAAGGCAACGGGTGAGAGTGGACACATCCCGTATTGCAAAGATATTTGTATTGCTTTGAACGGGATAATTGGCATTACTGACGCTCTCGCACCCACAAAAGGCAATATCTGAAACAGCTTGGCTAACAGCTCAACTGCCAAGATCTTAGAGGGGTTTGTCATCACTGGGTAATTTAGCAAAGCGTCATCCGATAGACTAGCCAGTAGGGCCTTTGTATTGTCCAAATGATGTTTCATGTCAGTCGGTGCCATTATCATCGGAAGTCCTTCTCCAAGATTTGTGAGAGTGCTATTGATTAGTTCGATTGCTCCAGGTACATTGCCAGACCAAGTGAGAAGAGTAATTGTATAAGAAATTGCCTGGCACCTATCTTCGAAGCATTTTGCGTTTTGCATAACTTGGTCTATGAGTACTTTGAGACTTTCATGTTCTGCGTTCATCAAGGCACATTTCATCGCCAAATTGAACAATTCTAAGGTCAAATCATAATGCTCCTCCCAGTCTCCTCTTAGGAATGAGATGCCATGGCTAAAAAATGAGTGCGCCGCAAAGAAGTCTGACATATTCATTGCTATCTTCCCCGCATCTAAATTCAGATTCGCAACTACGACAGCTTGCTCGCCATCAATGACTGCTTGCAACCCACCGTGGTTGATCTGCCCAACGGCGGTTAGAAGCAATCTGTCATCGCATTCTCTCTCTGCAACAAATCCCAGTGCCAATCCATACCTGAGCGGAGAGTATTGTGAGTGTTTCAGTGAAGCAGTAATAATAAAGAAAATGACACGATGGCAGGCTTACCGATTGTGATGAAGACAGCGCTCCTCTGGTTTCATCATACTGTATGCAGCTTCCTGTAGCTTATCGTGCATGAAATAGAACTCTCCATTGCTTTTTCCAAGCACGCTGTGTCCGACAGCTTCGTCAAGTGAAGCTAGCAGTGGTTCCTGGATCTCTCTCTCCAAAACTTCCATCATCGAGATATCGGCACTCGCACCAAAGCAAGACAGAACAACCAAGGCCGAAAGTACCTCAGAAGGCAAACGACCGAACGATTTAGCAATGAAAGCAGCGACATGCTCTGGAATTTTCATGTCAAGAATCTCATCAGCTTCCCAGACCCATCGACGACGGGGAAGAGAAGGAGAAAGTAATCGTTGATTGTACAACTCCATCATCACTTGTTTCACAAAGAGTGGGGACCCCTTCGTTTTGTGGTGTAGAATATCAGCAAGAGGACGTGTAATGCGTGGCAGCAAAGATAATGTAGTCGACAACATTTCATTCAAAGCACCCTTGCTCAAAGGTGTGAGATGAATCTTCGTCGTCTTGATTCCCAACAAATTGTCCACAGAGGAGAGCATAAGGTTGAGAGGGTGTGTTTNGATGAATCTTCGTCGTCTTGATTCCCAACAAATTGTCCACAGAGGAGAGCATAAGGTTGAGAGGGTGTGTTTCACTCATTTCATCGTCACGATAAGACCCGAAGAAGAAACCTTGGCCTGATACATGTGACCCCGTCATTATCATTATCTGATTCAGAAGTGCAACAGATGCACTGTCTATCCATTGGCAATCGTCAAGGAAAAGTATCAATGGTTCCTCGTGGCAACTTGATATGACCCCAACAAATTCACTAAAAAGATAGTGTAGCCTCTTTTGCGCATCCACTGCAGTGTCGTTCGTGTTCCCTATGACATTGAAATTGTCGCCAAGAATATTTGCCAAGTTCGGCATTGCAGTGACTAGACTAACAATGTCATCTCCCAACTTTTCTTTCAAGGCAGCAGCAACCTTTTCCGCCGTCGAGCGATCCTTCACCGACAAAGAAGCACAGTATTCATTGAACATTGAGGTAATAGCATGGAGGGGTCGAGACTGAAGTTTATCACAGCGACCCGATAACACTATGCCCCCACTTTCATTTGCATATCGAATAAATTCTTCACAGAACTTTGATTTGCCTATACCCGATGGCCCGCAAATCATGGCCACCTCACACGCACTTAATATGGACCGCTGATAGCACTCAGTTAATGCTGCCATTTCCACATCTCTGCCATACAAGGAGTTTCCAAATTGTAGACCCACATTAGCAGCCTCCATCACAATGTNCCATTTCCACATCTCTGCCATACAAGGAGTTTCCAAATTGTAGACCCACATTAGCAGCCTCCATCACAATGTCGCGGAGGTATACGTTGGGAGAATAAATCATTAACTTCAAATCATCCTTAACCTCCGAAATGAATTCATAAGCTTCCCCAATACCATCATGACCATCACCATTTCCGCTCTCAATCATATTACTGATCAGGTCGCAAAGAGCAGTGGGCAAGCCCAATAGCTTCAGTGGCTCTACAGATATCGATGCGAATCGAGCGCAGGCCATCATTTTTTGTGACGAATCATCAAGGCTGTGTTTGAGTTGCGACCTTTTTTTGGCCGGTCCCCCATTTGTGTCGATTGCTGCACTCAGACTCAATTCCGCAGTCATTCGCCCTAAATGCAGAGGTGAAGATGTTGGTAGCGGCGTAGAATATTGCTGCGACATCCCCGTTTCTGCTGTGATCTGTCCACCCGAAAAGAGTTCAGTAAAGGCAATACCCAATGAACGTACCTCCAATTTTCCGTCAGAACTGAGAGGTCTTCCATCAACTGCCGCCTCATTCAAAATAGCGCCCCCCACGTTCAAATAATCAATCGATTGGTTATTGTCTTGGTCGAGTAATGTCGATAGTTGGTGTGACAGGTCTTGCAAATCCCCCGGTTGTTCGGGATTATGACTCCCGTCGACGCTGTACGAGAGTGGCTCAAAATTACCATCTACAGAGAGTAGCCCCTCGCCCCCCCCGCCCATATTAATATTAGCTTTGCTAATCTCATCGTCTTTCTTTTCGTCCGTTTCACCCGCCGTGCAGTATACAGAAATATATCCTGACCACGATTTCTCGCAATCTTTCACATCTAATATGGGCGGAGCATTATTGTTATTGTTGCATTGTTGAGGTTGAGAAGGAGTCCTTTCTTTGTACCTCCTGTCCTCTTCGACAGTAGAGAGCTGGTCTGCAAGTGAGTGTGCTATTTTTAACGC
>JALLBH010000481.1:0-37605 GCA_036940005.1 Skeletonema menzelii
TTATTGCTGCCGTAGCTCGGATGACTCCTCTTGGCAGATTTACCACCATATTCGTTTGAATTTGATGAGCGGCTCTTCTTTGAAGTTTTAGAACTAGTTATTGTCTGCTGCTTCTTCCTGTCCGCCCTTGTCCGCCGCCGCTGCTTGGTCATCGTCGTTCTTCTCTAATTGTTCCTACTTACAATGCACTATATTTTGTAAGCAACGGCGACCACAATTATGTGTACTGCGGACTTGTTGGCGGTAAGTAGTACGACAAGTTTATCTGTGAGAGAGCAACGGCAATCTGTGGCTGTGGCCATTGTGCTTTCCAGTGGAATGGCCAGTTGAAGGTTACAATAATTTTGACCCTTGTGATTGTTTACTTAGGAACTCTCAACTTCTTTTCTTGTTTAACCCCTCAATAGATAGCTAGCTTCAATACACAATAACTTCTGATATGGTTTGAAGGGGTATCAATTTAGTACATCTTCTACGGGGGCAAAGTTTAGCTCTAGGAGAAAATGGCAGTTTGCCTTTTTGAAAATGTTTCTTGTAAATGTCCGTTCCGCCCTACATGTTTTCTTGTAGCTAGAGCGAGCGTATGTAAATGTAAGTGGGCTTGCATGCGCTTATGATGTCAACCAACAACCAACAAATTTGATTGTTCTTCACAGCCAACCACCGCAATACAATACTTCCATACTTATTAGAGAACGACAACAACCGACGCAATAATGGCACCAAACTGGGACCTCGCATTTGCAGTCGTACCACGGGTCGCAGCCTTCTGTTCATTAATAGGCTCAAGCTTCATCGCCTACGAAGTCATATCAGACGTCAAGAAACGAAAAAAGGTCTATCACCGCATCATGTGCGGCATGAGCTGCTTCGACATAATCGGTTCCATATGCTACTTCCTCGGACGATGGCCCATGCCCGCAGATGGATTGGAAGGCTTTGGTTTAAGTGGAGGTATAGGGACCGATGCGACGTGCAAGACACAGGCATTCTTTGGGCAAGCCGTTGTTGGGACAGTTACATACAACGCCGTTCTTGCTGTCCAATACTTTATGATTGTCAATCTATCCATGTCTGAGACTACAATTGCCAAGAAATACGAAAAGATTATGCATTTTATACCATTCTTCATGTGGATTGTGACGGGTATCATTGGACTTTCATTTGATTCGCTCAACCCCGCATTCTTCAACTGTTGGATCCAACCTGCTCCGGTCAACTGTGCGGCCGCTGGGGAGATCCCAGATGGAAGGCCACCGTGTGAGCGTGGATACTATGCACCTATTTTGCAGTGGGCTATTTTTTATGGGCCGATTTGGGCACTTATCATTATTGTTACAATTATCATGGCCAGTGTCTACGCATCTGTGCGGAAGTTGGAGAAGGCAAATTCAAAGTATACAGGGAGCCAAGCATCCACTAGGGCTCAATCAGCCAAGAGAAGTCGAATGGTCGCGAAGCAAGGCTTATGGTATCTCTTACCGTTCTATGCAACGTGGGTGTTCCCTGTTGCAACAGAAATTACAGAGATGGCCACAGCTCAATACTTCAACCCGATGGTCATTCTAGTCGCCTTCTTTCTTCCTTTCCAAGGTGCTCTAAACTTCATTATCTACATGCGACCACGATTCATCAAGTATCGCAAAAAGCATCAATCTTGGAACATCTTCTACATCATATACAGAACTGTGAGAAAGTCGCTGTGTTGCTTTGTCGCAGATGAGGATGATATCTTTGTCTCTGGGGTTGGAGGGACAACTTCCGCATCACCTTCCGCATCACGTACATCTGATCAAGATGATAGGGAAAGTGTCGTTGCTGAGTATAATCGCCGCATTTTGATTGAAGACAATGAGACAAATAACATTCAACCAAGGAAGAATAGTGTGACGTTTGCAGATGGAGATGTTGATGTGGAAGAAGAAGAAAAGATTGAAGAGGGTGTAGATGTGGAAGGCTGAGACTGAGATTGAATAAGTAGGGCTAGCTAGCTTCTTTCAGGCAGATGAAAATGTGCGTAATTGAAATTCATAGTGTATTTGTAGACTACAACATAGCTCTAATTGACTTGTTGGATGCCCAATCATGTACTTAGCAAGCGTGCTCAACTTGGCTCACTTTTATGTAGTGGGCGATCGGTGCCCAATTATGGAAAATCAAGGTCTTTCTCGCAAGTTTCCGTTGGCCATTTTTTCACACGACTCTCCGACCATGACCATTATTTTTTGCATGCTATATGTAAAAAATACATCATGCTGCCTCGAGCGCCTCAAACCCGAGCTCTTACTGATGGATCGTGCTTGTTGACCATAAAATAACCGTAGCAAGAAGCGACTAAAGCCTGTGCTATCATTTATCTGCTGCAGTCAAAATGGCCTCAATAATAGAAGAGCCGTCGCCGCCGCCAAAGCAAAACGATGACAGCGACTTGCACAAACACGACGTAGAAAATCCGCCGCCGCTGTTCACCGCCGACTTTGATGCCTTGCCAACACCGCCAGCCGATTCTGCTCCTTCTGTTGATAATAGTATGAATGTATCGATTGTAATTGAGCCATCAAATGATACTACTATAGCTGCGCCGTCGAATAATAAGATTAGCGCATCCGACAAGAAAAGCGCATTGAAAAATAATAACAGCGCACCACCAATCATTATCAAGCAGAACACTGCAAACAACAACGATGATGATATCGAATCACTGTACACCTATTCCACGCCTAGACGAAGCTGCTGCACTCGCTCCCGCCTAATCACCCTCGCTGTGCTTGTCACCATCCTCATTATATTTTTGGCGGGGGGTGGTTCTGCAGCGGTGGCCAGGGGTCAGGCTGGTGATAATGCGAATAATAATGGCGGAAAGGCGGATGTGGATCGATTGGGTCAGCCAGAGGGTGCCAGTGGTGGTTCTACTAGTGGTAACACTGATGAAAAGGATGCAACAGCGGTGAATGATCAGAATGAAAAAAAGGAGGAGGAAAACGACAAGAAGGAAAAGAATGAGGAGAAAAAGGACAAGAATGAGGCGGAAAAGAATGAGGCAGCGAAGGAGAAGGGTAAAGATGATGGTGATAAGAAGAAGAAGGGGGACAAGAAGAACTAGAGGGCTCTTTATCTTCTTCGATGGTTGTTATAGACAGGCTGAGCAAAAATGGAGAGATGATTGTTGAACCGGGCAAGATGGGATGGACTCATCATGTGTGCGGTAGCATTTCAAGTGTCGAGAGCCTGAGCATATTCATCAATAATCATCGTCAACAAAATAGAGAGGGGGGGCAACTATGTACTTTGTTTGTCAAGTTCTACATAGAAGTGTTTCGGCACTTGATTTAGGGACGGCAAATTCAATAAATTGATTGGAGTCGAGGCGCAACTCTTTTGATTGACGATCCACGTTCTCTTCCTTCATCGCTAGGACTAGTCCTGGATTGTATAGAATAATATTATAGGGATCGAAATCAAGAAGGAGGTGTTAAGTAAATTGACTCTTGGTAGGCGTTTTTGCTTTATTCCATCGAATCTATGAATGCGTTTTTCAGAGAGATGAGTTCAGTAGAATTACTAGACGAATCATTTTACGAGTTGGCGGGTACAGTCAATCCCTCGTTACAATTCGCACAGACACCTTCGGCATTACATGCATTGTTTCCAATCGTAACACCTTCTTGAAGATACGCGCACGCTCCGTCGCTATATTAGTTATTTCCAATCTGCGCGTAGTAAGCTTTGTGACAATTTCTACAATTTCTCCAACACGCCGAATGTGGGTCTAGTCGACAGCTGCTTTGTCCAACCGTAGTCTTGACTGGTTAAGATCATTTCCATAACGGGTTCGGAAGGGTCGCTTACCAAGGACTTCGATGGAGCTCCGTGCATTGAAGCCTTCAGCTACCCTGCCGTCATTGGGCAGCTACACTATCATTTGACCGGCCAGCCGGCCATACGCATCCAGAACTTGCCTACGCTGTCAATCAATGCGCAAGATACATGTTTGACCCGAAGCGCTTGCACAAGTTGGCCTGATTGGGAAGTATTTGAAGGCAACGAGGACGAAGGGCCTCGTGGTTAAGCCATCAGGAGGGGTGCTTAACATCAATGCATTTCCCGACGCAGACTTTGCTGGAATGTACGGTCAAGAGGATCCAGCCGACCCTGCTTGTGTCAAGAGCAGAACTGGATTTGTTGATGAGTGCAACAGTGTTCTACTGCTGGTTGCACGAATCATGCTAAGGCTAGAGGAGTGTGCATTAGGATCAGGCACGGGGCAAAGATGGGAATGGCTTCAATCTGAAGACTGGTTAGGTATCAATCAGCAAGTACATAATTATCCAAGAGAAAGTTCGTAAATGGTAATATATTGAAAGCAAAGAATGGTAATATCTGTAATATGCTATAATCACTTTACATTCTTTCATTCACAGCTTCAAACAACAGTTCAAAACAATCAACCATCCACGACGATTCTAGGCTTCAAAAGGGAGATAAACTTCACAGGTTGCTTCACCACACGCACTCGGAAACGTTCCTTAATACCCATACTTTCACCACTGTGCTGAAATGGGAACCCCGTTGGTAACTTTGTACTTTCATCAGATGTCTCATTATTTCGACTTCGTTTCGTTTGTCCCCACCATCTCGTCTTCTTCTTACTCTCCTTCTGTTCCTTCTTTCTCTTCAAATACTCTTCGTAACGAGTACTACTAACCTCCACTTCAAAATCATCTCCAACAAAATCCAAGCATCCAAAGGTCCCTTCACTCTTGTCACGATACGATCCTTCAAATATTGCAGGGATGCGCAAAAAGCCTGTCAGAGGAGAGATTCGTCCTATTCGTAATTGCAGTTTGTTTGGGAAGAGTCTTGCGTAGGGGAAGAGCCTCATTCCACCTCCGTAGAATGGAGTTGTTGATGCGGCGAGAATGCCGGTGATGCCCGAATATATCAAATGTTGTCGTTTCTTCTTCTTCTTCGTTGTTGTTGTTGTGATTCCATCTTTATCATTATTGTCACCATCCGACTCCTCTTCAATATCCTCCACCCCCTGCTTCTTCACCTCCTCCCCACTACTACTCAAATCAACAGCCAGCTCACTAAAATCACCCCTCCGATGATCAATCCACAACGTCCCTTCATCCGTCGTAGTCACCTTCACACTAATCTTATGCGTCTGATGCAACAATGCCTGGGGCAAAGTCTTGGTAACCAACGCCACAGAATACCCCGCCACACTACTCAACAAGTCCTTGACAAATGATGGAGTCCAACTCCTTTGAGGTGACGTGGACCATGCCTTGACTTGCTTGAAGTCTTCGAGCATTAATGAGTCGAAGCCTGATCCTGCGAAGAAGCATAGGTCACCCTTGGTGGTGATGTTTTGTTCGTCTGGACCGTGGTGTGTTACTTCCATTAATGGCATTTCTACCACTGAGTATTCTTTTGGTTGTTGTTGATGTTGCTGATAATGTTGTCGTTCTTGCTGCTGCAATACATCACCAATCTGTTTGAGACTTCTCATGACTCTCCCAGCGTGTTCCACTTTACGTCGTTTGATCGACAATTTCGACTTGATTCTGTCCCTCCACGTCTTCTTTTTCGTGGTGTCATCGTTATCACTCTCGGCACAAATGAGTTGACTCTTTGATTTTGGCATACGACATCCAATCACATATCCTAATCCATTCCCAGTACCCATTGGAATGTATCCAATGGTGGGAAGTCGACCAACTGCCTCATGAACTTTCATTTGATGATAATGATGACTATGGCTGTCATCACCATCGTCGTTGCTGCTGCTGCTGTTGTTGTTGTTTATCTCATTGTCATGAATATCAGTATCCAATAACATAATCTCATTGACCATCCCATCAATCCACCCACTCAAAGTGCCATCTCCACCAACAGGAACCACCAGTGAATACGGCAGCACAACATTATCACCACCACCATTATTATTACTAATATTATTACCATGATGATTGGCACTGTCATTAGCAGTAGTAGTAGAATTGTCATTGCCAGTAATTATTGTACTAGTAGTATCATAGTCAACGTCTCTTCCCTGACGAACCACCTTTCTGGCAGCGCACAATGCATCTTCAATCGTTCGCGTAACATACACGTGCTGTTCGCCCACGATACTTGACGCTAGTGCAATAAGTTCTTTGGATGATCCACTGACGGAGCGGGCGTTTAGATTTAGAATTATGGCGGTTGATCCGCTAGAGTTGTTGGGTGATGATGATGTTGCAGCAGTGTGAGTGGAATCTTGTTGATGGGCGGCTGCTGATTTGAGTATTATGGAACTACGGCATGAAGAATGACGATGACGACGACGGCAGTGGTGGTCATCCAGCTTATGACACGATGACCAGGCAGCTGTAGATATTATACTACTAGAGCAAGCCAGCAAGAATAAGAAGGCTGAGGTGTAGGATATCATGATATGATTTCAATGCATCAGATGATGTGATGGATATGGTTCGAGCTGCAGCGAGGAGTTCTCTTTTTTGTCGTAGCCAAGATTAGGAGTAAGTTTCGTTTCGTTCCGTTGGTGAAGTGAATGAATGGTGACGCCAATCAAGATGAGTGGCTATGACGGTACGGTAGTTTGTGAGGCGATCTTTGCTTGCTCTTGCGGTGTGTGATGCTTCAGTTTTCTTTCTTCGCGAGCTTCCCACAAGGTTTGAGACAGGCATCTCTTCTTGGAAAGATTTAATGCCGGATGCGTCTATTACGACATTTGTTGACCCTCGCTACAGTTGAATATGGTCACTTTCCACTTTCCACTTTCCACCTTCCACGCAGCCAGCTCTCTCTCAGAGAGGAGTACAATCTACGAGCAAGCCACGCTACCCGCCGGTAAAGACGCCAAGCTACATATCATCATAACTGTCAGAGAGAAGGACATTCCGAGAGCAGCAGGTGCGTGCTACATGAAGTCGTTTTGTCGACCGAAAAAAGAAGTTGACGCGGCGGCTGCACTTTATAATATATCATTTACCGACATCATGATAGCTGATGGACAATGCATGGCTGATGCGCTAGTGCTCTCCACTGTACATCATGGCTGAGTAATAATATATATTGATGAGACCACGTACAAACGGATAGATGGTAACAGATGATGATAATATTTATCTGCACGCTGTCGAAAAATCGTTACTACTGCTCAAAAGAATGACTGATAGCAAAGTGATGGGTGCTGCAATTTTCGAATTGCGCCAACTTCAATCCATTGCCTCTCGGAATATTGATGTTGTCTCTCATCTGCTCTGCAATATATGTAGTGTACACTTCTTTGCAGCTCACATTTTTATCATTTTTGACTCAATCTCTTTCATTTCATCTTCTCGCAATATCATCATGACACTCGACGGCAATGGCAGCGCTGATCATTCTCTGCGTTCGTTGGATCACACAAAAATTAGTTGACGCGGCAATACGAACAATTACGAAACAAAGAGCAGCATATACTATAACAACATAACAACAACCCCTCGCTAACAATTATTATCGTCATGGAATCATCGCAGCGGATATCAACGATGATCTATCTGGCCATAATTTTTTGGTCAGCAGCTGTGCTCACCACTACAAATGGATTTTCCATACCCAACACTGTCGCCCTAACAAGAGCAAAAAACAATAATTATACACCACTACCACGCAATCATCACCATACGATCAAACAATTAGCTGTACCATCATCAAGGAGCACTTTCTCCCCCTTCACACTTCTTCACCTCTCATCATCCAACGACAATGAAAATTCGTCATCCACCCAAAAGAAACAAAAAGGAGACTCCATCCGCTCCAAAACCGGAATCCGCCCCTCCCTCCACCCCACCGAAATCAATTGTATCGCCGAAGCACTCATGATGCGCTCCACCTCCAACAACAACCCATCCATTGACATCGATATTGCATCATCCTCCACCACTGAACCACTCCAAGTTGCCATTACTGCCGGAGGTATTGCCATGAAGGCCATTGATAAACGTAATTCAGATAAGGATGATACAAGTGAAAAGTTTACAATGGAAGAGAGTCAGGTGATTTCGGGACGTGTTGTGGGGGTGGTCATGAGGATGAGAGAGTTGGAGGGAATGTTGGTGGGAAAGGTCAAGGGTGTGGGATGGGTTAGTAAGTATGGTGAAGAAGAGAGTTTTGGTGTGTTAAAGTCCGAGTGTAGCAGTAGTAGTAACGAGGATGATGATGATGATGCAACGAAGAAAGAAGAGTTGGAAAAGAAGGTGGCAGAAATGATCAAACTCAATCCACTCTTTCGAATGAATCGTGCCGAGTGTCTACTGTGCTTGTTTTTGGATACAGTCGAACGGCCCAAGTTGGACATGTTGGGGGAAGATCGGATCAACAGTGATGTTGATTTTATTGATGCTGATCGGTTAGAAGTTCTACGGACTAACTGTGAATGATGGTGAAGAGTAGTACTATAGTCAGCAGAAGTGGAATGCTATGATATGAAATCAATATCTTCTAATATCAATTATAATTATGCAGTATCGTCTCTTCAATGCATAACACTCAGAGACACAATCAACTATGAAGTATGTATCTGGAATAAAACCTTTCTTCCAATGCCCAACGAATTGTTCGCCCGACATCCGATTCTCAAGCCAAGAATCAATTACCATGTGGGATACATCTCTTGGAAGCTTGACTTGCTTGTCCCTCCTCACCCTCTATTTACAATCACGAGCTGCTTTTTTAGCACTAAACCATCAAAAGTAGTCACGAACAAGCTTCTTCTTACCACTTTTACTATTCCTACCACGTCTACCCTTACGAGCCTTTGCCTTTACCGCTTTAGCTGTATGATACTGATACAGATACAAGAACGAATAGTCCATCGACATCTCACCATTCACAATGTCATTGGAAGGGCAACAAAATCGTTCTCCAACTAAAAGCTTTTGACAATACACACTATGTGCCGAAATGAATTGAGCACCGACCATGAATCGTTGACACAGAGTATATTCAAAGTCATCATTGATACCCTTGTCATTGTCATCATGATTGCTGTTGGGATCATGTTGTTGTCGAATGGTGATTCCAGTAGTACAAAATGGACAAGTCGAAGGCAAAGAAGGTGAAGGTTGTGACCTCATCATTTCAACTTCGTCTTCTTCTTCTTTGTCCTGTACTTCTTGACAGTCACAAACATGTACCGTTTCCAACGACAAGAGATTACAAAGTGTGGATGAGATGTGACCATTTCGACCATTTGTGTCGAATTCGGCACATGTCATCTCATCATCATCATCATTGTTGTTGTCGTCGTGTTGTTGGAAGTTGGGAGGAATGTGGAGTACTGCGTCGGGATTGGTAATTTCTCCAAAATTGCCACAAATGTTGCATGGTGGATGATGAGGGTGATGATTGTTGCGAAGAAGGGGTTGTTGATGAAGTTGAGCGTTGCTGGTATTGGCTAATGCTAATGTGGCAAAGCGGAAGAAGAAGAGATTTGCATTTGCGTTTGCGAGGAAGATGTGTTTGATGTTCTTCATTGTTGTTGTTGTTGATGATAATGTAGTAAGGAGGTCCTTGATTGTTAGCTCGAGTTACACGATGTGACCAAGGGGTCGAGCAGGCATTTGACTCCCGCCCGCAAGATACAGTACGATGCCCCGTGAACGACCCCCCCAAAGACAATTTGACCAATTTTCAGGGACACGAATCATTTCGCGAAAATCGACCGAAAGCAAAAGTCCAACGAGTCTTGTCGGTCGGCTTTGTTTGTGCCGAAACAGTCATCGAAGAAATGAAGTATTGATATCGTAGCAGCATCGGAAAGTAGAGTCGTTGCTGTACTACAATACAACAGTGTTGGAGGTTCGGTTGCATACTTCGAAAAGGCGTTGGTTTCATTATTGACAGAGCTGGGCGGTCATTCATTGCACCACACTGCCAACTTGAACTGTCATCCTTGCCTTTGCTATCATTTTAGTTTTGTTGTTGACAAGGACGATTAAAAGTCTTTGGTCACCAAAATCGTTGAATTGTCATCCTATTTACTCGACGAAATCAAAATTGACCGTTGCTTGGTTATTCTTCCAGTGCAGCAAGTCTAAGTAATAGCAACCCTCGCTGTAGAGATTTGACTAGCAAATTTATTGACAGCAAGTCTCTCTCTCGCAGGGTAACATCGTGCGGCAGCAACTAAAGCACAGTGAGTAAATAAACGACACTATAAAAATAATGAAAAAGGCCACCAATAGCACAGCGAGGACCATGCCACGCAGCAGCAATAATAACAAGACATCATCGCTGCAGCACCCTCCGCAGCAGATCATGTCGAATAATGAAAATGATGGTAAGTTGAATTTATAGTAGTGGCTGATTGCTAGATAGAGAGTGGAGCGAGGCAGCGTCAATGAGAGAGAATGTCAATTATTTACCCATCCTTCCATACCATATTATTATATCCATTTAGTAATTAATTAGTCACTCACTCCGCTCCATCACTTTTTACAGCAGCCAACATCGTCGTCGCACCGTCTGACAATGATTATTCAAATCATCGCTTCTCTCAAAAGCAACTTCAACAACAGCAGCAGCAACAACAGCACTTGGTCTCCAATCATCATCACCATAGTAATATGAATCCACCACAAACTCCACTGCCATCTGCCTCACTATATCAAACGAATACTAATGGAGCTAATAATTCAATCATGTACCAACAGCAACAAAGTAGTCATAGTAATACTCAGCAATATATACAAATTAATCAGGGGGGACAAATCCACACCATGTCACGACAACAACAACAACAGCAGCAGTATACACAGCAGAGGCAGGATGTACCTAGTGGTCATCGGAGAGAATTACAGAATCATAACAATGGGAGTAGTAGTAGTCAGCAACAGTGGGAAATGGATAGGGTTGCATTGACTCAAAAGAATCATCGATTGGCCAAGGAATTGGTAAGTGAACAGAGAGAGAGAGAGAGAAATTCATGTGGGATTGGTTGATATGCAAGAGATGGGGGGAGGGGGACTGTTCTTATTGTTGTGGGGGGAGGGAGAGAACATTGCATTGATATTGACTTGAAAGTCACCATCTCGTTAGTGCAATGTCTTGTATATATGATGACTACTTTGTCATTATATTTCAATGCGCTATTTGTTTGCACAAATATATTATACTCACTCTTGGCCCTTTACTCTTTCATTGCACTCACTCTCTCTCTCACACACACTCGCCCCCCTTCAACACATACATCATCATCAACTCAACAGAGCGATCTACGAGTCAAACACCGAGAAGAAACAAAGGTAGTCTCCCGTCTAACCATGGAAAACATGAACCTAGCCTCACGATGTCGTCAGGCCATTTCCGAAGCTGCCGATCTCAAAAGGAAAGTTGGGGCGTATGAAAAACGTCATGGAGAATTTGGGAATTTGCAAAAGGAAGTTTTGTTGTTGAGGCGGCAGATTGAAAGGCAGCATGGGAATACTGCAAATGGTAGTAGTGGTGGCGGCGCTGGAGTTGTTGGTGGGGGTGGGGAAAAGAGTGGAGGCAAAGGGGGGAGGAATCGGAGTATTTCACCCAAGCCAAACAATAGCGTCAAGCAGCGTAATGGTAGTGGAAATGATGGTGTAGTATCATCCAATACTACACCCATGGTGGATGAAAAGAAGAAGAAGAGGGCATTATTATTGGCATCTTCATCTGCAACAACAACAACACCAACATTGGAGACGAAGGGTAGTGGTGAAACGACTGATCTGGATCGTATCATGGCACAAGAATTATTCAAGAAGAATAATGGTGGTGGTGCGGCAGCAGCAGCTTCCACTGGCATGGGTGGAAGTATCTTGGACGGTGGTGCCGAGAAGAAAGATGGGAGTGCCAATGCAGTAACCAAGAAGTTTCAAGAGCTGAATATCTCCACTACTAACACCAGCAATTCTACCAGCAATATCAAATCTGGTGGTGGGAGCAGCAACAACAATAAGGTGACATCATCGTCGTCTACTTTTACCAACAATGCTACGTCGTCTTCTTCGAGTAGTAAGCGCCCCATTATTGCCACAACGACGACAACGTCATCGTCATTAGCGACCGATGGTACCAACAACAACAACAGCAACACCAACATTTCTTCTGCCAATACGAAAATTCCAATCAGTGTCACAGCTAACAATGCAACAACACAAAAAGATGATGATGAATTTGATGCTGAAATTGACATGGTGGACTTTTTTGCCAAGTCGTCACAGTCAAAGCTTGGTGCTTCTCCCTCAACCTCCTCTGCTAACAGCAACACTGTCAGCAGCAATGGCAGTGGAGTTGACGGCATCCCATCCTCTTCGCGGCACTCCCGATCCCACATCACCCACAAATTGAAAAAGACCGTTGAAACTGATGATCACATGCCCGAAGAACTAGTCGGCCCCACCGAAGGTCGCTTACTCTCTCCATCCTCCTCCTCCTCCAAAAAGAATGTCGGGGACAATTTACTCAGCAGTCTCGACGCCTTTGAAGCATCCTTTGCAAGTGCCTTTCCCGAAACGTCTTTCTCCATCAAGAGTGCAGAACCTTCGTCATCGACACAGCTTGACATGTCATTTGATGTTCCCGTCTTTGATCCATTCTTCAAGAGTCCTGCTAATAGAGATAGAGATGGTGGTGGTGGTACTGCGGCATTATCATCTTCACTTCAATCATCACCGCCAAAATCCAAATCTGCATCGTCGTCGGGGGGAGGAGCTGTAGCAACAGGGAGTGGAAACAATCCTCACAAGGATGGAATGAAGAGTCAATTGAAAGATTTATTCCCCGATTCAGCCCTCACTACAAGTCCGAAACGTGGTTTGGATTTGACATTCGACTCGACATTTGCAGATGTGGAAATTGGTGGTGAAAGTAGCAACAATAAAAGTGGCAAGGGCAAATCATCCCTCTCGGCAGATAAGCTGGATAGTGCCTTCTCTCGAGCTCATTCAACTACACCGACAAAGACGACTGTTTCTGCTGGTAGCGGTAGTAACAGCAGTAGCAAATTATTATCATTGAATCGACCGGCACCATTGGATATGAGTGCAGAGATTGAACAACTAGACGCACTTGCATCGGCAACCGAAAAGGCAGACGGAGGAGGAGGTGTAGAACGGAAACGATCCGTTCGCAAGGTCAAAACTCCATTATCCTACGCCGAGCCATCGACCAAACAGAAGCTGAGGCGAGGAGATGTCCTCTTTCCCAAAATAGATGCCGATCGAAAGTTGGAATTGGAGGCGAAGCGATCCAAAAGTGGGGGAGCAGCAGCAGCAGCAGCTGGTGGTGGTATCAGTCCTACGACAGATTTGGATAGAATCATGAGTGAGCATTTCTCTGTCAGCAATAATAAGAAGGATGGGACGGCGCCGTCATAGCATATATCGTGAGGTTTGGTTCAGAGGGAATGGGACGGGACGGTTGTCAGTAGTGATGATGATGTATTTATTACCAAGCTAGCTACTGCCACTGGCATATTTATGTTAAACATAGACAATTATTCGATAACGACTTGTAGCTTGTTCAGATCTAAATAGATGCAGTTGGCATTATTAAAATCTGTGCATAAATAACACAGTGTATGTCAATTAATAATTGTGATTTGCTTGGTCTCTTTCCCCTCTAGAGAGCTCAATCACCACACTGAAAAGTCCCCGCTAGCTCTTCTCAAAACTATTCGCTGACCAACTTCAATTCCCATTGAACGGACAACAATTGCAACACGTACAATGAACCTCCTCCCTATCCACCCATAATTCCAGCAATGGACTGGTCGAATTCTCATTAGTAAACCCATACCCTTCCACAGGGCGCAAGGCATCACATAAAAACTCCGCACTCCCTGTCAAGCTGTTCTGATTCAGATAGATCCAAGTGGCACTGGTAAAGCCTGTAAATGATTGTGGGATAGTACCCGTAAGCTCATTACCCTCTAGACTTAACCAGCCGGTGAGTTGAGTTAATTTGCCGAGTTCGGGAGGAATTGTGCCGACTAATTTGTTGAAATCCATCATAAGATAGGCTGTCGAAGGAGATGTGTGGTAGAGTTGAGAGAGTCGTTGGTAGATGAGTGAAAATGAATGGTTAGCTCAAAGAGTGGCAAAGATGATGACGACAGAAGGGCAAACCAAGTTGCAACAAGTCGCGCACAGGCTGACAAAAAGGCACTCACTAACATTTGACAAATTCCCATACTCGGCCATAACAGTTCCAGTGAACTGATTATACCCCAAATTCAAATATGTCAACTGTGTCATCTCCGTAATCTCCAGCGGCACTTGTCCCCTCAATCTATTCGTTAGAAAGTCCAACGCTGTACAATTCGTCATATTGACCAATTCCGTTGGCATTACTCCCATCAAATTGTTCTGCCACAAATTAATCAGCGTGACAAAACCATCGCTATTGCAATCAATTACATTAAAGCCATTGTTGGCACCAACTCCCCATTCGCATTCAGTTACGTTCGTCAAGAAGCCAAATTGATTCCTCCACTTAGATCCCGTGGTGGAATAATACAGCACTCCCAAGATGTACCGTTGTATAATGTACGGAGTGGCCTCTTGTTCCGACGGTACCTTGATAGTGTCTGCTCCACCATCGTTGCCCATCCAATTCAACGCTTGATATTGTGGCGAAGACGTCTCATTAAATGTTGCAGGGTTGGATATGGAATTATCAATGAGAATCCGTTGAATTGTTGACTGTAGATCATCCGTCTTGTCAATCCAATCATCCTCCGTGGCATTTCTCTTCCTTCGTGGAATGAGAGTACTCGGCAACGCAATCACCAAGATAATTGCAAGGACAATAAGGAAATGCCACCATCTAAGTCGAATGTGACGATCGCAAATGGTCATGGATATTTTCCCCATCGGTTCAGCCGTTGCTACCGGAATCGTATCGGCGCTGAATTGACTCTGATTAGCTGCTGCTGCTGCTGCTGTAGAATTGATTGGGACTTCTTGAGTCGAAAGAATTGATGATTCATCTCCCCCTCCTCCTCCCCCGTTGCAGCGAGTACTGATTGGAACCAATTCGCAACTCGCAGTCACAGAGTCGCTCCCCGCTGTAGTACGATTTAGCACTGTAGGGTCGGTTATTTCCGAAACCAAAGAGCCATCCAGGCCTTCAGCTTCTTTAAGCGCATCTTCTTCGGGAACTAATGTTGCCTCGGCTATAATATCAATATTGTCGGGTAAATAATTACCACTGTAAGTTGTATCCCCCGCTCCAACGCCATCATTATTGCCAACGCCGCCATCAGATGATGTTCCAGTAGCCCCCGACGAGCTACCGGCACCGGCCACGACGTCGGATGAATGACGACTCAGAGGCGCATCGTCAGCAGTAAACAAACGAGGTTCGATCGAATTAAAAACGGCTTCTTCTTCAAGCTCGTGATTTCGAACAGCGGCTACTACTTCAACGAGATCATCCTGATGTACGGGTGCTTCGTTGCGAGATGGCGGCGGTGGCGACAACTCGACGTCTATTTTGTTCATTCTGCTGCTGCTATTTACTGTGTTGTACACTGAGATGAATAATATGATTGTTGCATCATCTCGGCTAGAGCGAGCGGCTACTTAGCAAGAGGGGCAATAATGCACGAGCGGCTCTTGATCTTTCATTGACACAGCTTCAATGACCCCACGAGAGAGGGCAGCCTTTCACCAAATACATAATGTTGTATGACAAATCAGGACAAATACCTGCAAATACATAGGTTTTTCCTACAGAAAACCTGCGTCGCGCCTTGATCCTCCTGTTTGGCTGCTGATAGAATCTCAGTCTCAACCAATGGTATAGTGATGGAGATAGAGATGAAGAGAAGAAGGAAGAAGAAGTGAGCTATGTTTAGGTGAGCTATCTACGTAACAGTACAGAAACTCTATCACCCCCCCACGCTTTCATAATGACAAGGTCGGGATGAAAGTGACAAAGAAAGAGGTACATGTACTGTGACTACATGTAGAGTGCGTAATCAAAATACATAGTCTCAAGGTTGTTTGCTCCAATAAAATCAAATAATCAACTGAAACTAAAAGGGTCGATGGTACTCCGATAAAATATTTCAGATGATAGTCAGAGGTAGCTGGTTGGTCAACACTGGTAGATGTTGAGTGACGTTGTATACCCCCCCATAACAGGATGTCTAAACATCCAACGAAGTAGATTGCCAAATATGATTATAATAACCATAAGTAATAATCCACTATCCAATGTTTGTCGCTGTGCCAATAAGAGCAGACAGATAAGATATCGGCTTTACATGGCAGGTTGACGGTTCTTCTTCTGCGGTGATGGACGTCGAAGGTGTTGGTTCGACAAGTGTTGTAGTCGACGAAGGCGAGTTGTCAACTATAGAAGTAGAAGAAGATGGTTGTAGTTCATTCAGGACGATTGGTATTGGCGTTTCAAGTTCAGATGTCGTAAGTTTTGATGACACAACGGGTGATGAAGGACTTGAAATGGATGTAGACGAAATTGAATGAGTTTCGTCTAAGGAGGATGACCTGGACGGTCCAGATGATTTGCTATTGACTGCAGTCGGTTGAATTGACGTGTTGGTGTTGCAGTCAATAGCAACTGGGTGGATGGATGGACTATGATTCGGGGTAGGGATAGTCGTACCCTTATTGCTAAGAGTGCGCTTGTTCCGTTTCCAACGCCTGTAACGTTGGCGGCGACGTCTTCGACGGCGACGTCTAGATTTACCCCTGGGAGAGGAAATGGGTGATGGCCGAGAATTTTCCAATACGCTTTCACTGCCACTCAATCTAATTGGAGGAGTGGCCCCTATCACATCTTGTGTGATGATGGCATCATGAGGGTGAAGATTTTCACCACCGTGCCGATGAGAATTATCCAATACACTTTCTCTGCGACTCGATCCACTAACACTGCTGTTGTGGAGAGAATTCCCAATTACGTTTCCTCTGCAGCTCGATTCACTTGGATTGTGAAGAACTGACTCAATTTTGGTTCCATTGTTGCTCGACGACAGCATACTACGAATAGCACGAAGTTCCTGAAGAAGTTGTGCATTCGCGTCCACGAGCGTTTGATTCCGTTCCTCCAGTTTATTAACAGATTCCTGAAGACATTGCACTGACTGCCGAAGTTCCTGAAGAGGTTCTTGAAGCTCAGGCTCCTCTTCATGTTTCGACAAATATTTGTGCCGCCCCTTTTCACGACGTTTATGACGACGAAGTGTCTGTCTACTTCGTGGTGGAAGTGGTAACCCCCTCACACGAAATGGATTTGAAAGAGCGGCCCCATCCAGTTTTCTGTTCTTGCGCTGAAGCACTATGCTCCTGCGCCAAATCTGAATAGACTTGGCAGCTTGATCCCTCTCAGCAGCAGCAATTTGTTCCCTCTTTGCATGAATACGACAAAGGGCAGAATGCAAATGCTGCTGAATAACAGTGGCTGCTCGTTGCTTCAGCGCAAGTTGTGATCGGCGCCACCAACGTGTGATGGTGTTGACAGCACTTGCAGTTCTCCGCTGCCTATCAAGTGCAGCATGAAGAGCTCGCTGTTCCTTTTTCAGCAAGTGCTCAAAGCCGGACTTTAGATTTTCAAAGTCCGCTGTAAATCTGTTCAAATTACACTGGCGCCAATCACAATGTATCCGATCAGAAGATTCTTTAAGGAAGTTGTCCGGTCCATGTGCTTTTGCATCGTAATTCAACACCGCAAAGCTAACACCACGGGTCATAGCCATAAGTTGCGATGTGTCGTTTACAACCGCAGAAGCATAACGGTCCGTCACAACGAGTAATGACTTCCCTGCCGCATTAATGAAGTCATTACAGATACGATTCTGATCGGATGAATGCTGGCCTCCATGGATGATGCAGATTTGCAAACGAAGATGAGATGCATATGTCTGCAAGAAATTGACCATCGATACACAAGTGCTGTCATCCTTGACAGTTACAATAACTCGGTCCGCTGTTGGATGGTTGCATAGGTAGTTCGCTACATGCTGGAAATAATTTGTTTTACCAACGTAACTGCGTCTTATCATCGATATACTTTCTGAAAGGTGTTTCGCCTTACGAAAGAGATTCGCATGCTCCTTTGCAAATCTGCAAGTTTTATAATCCCCACGGTTGACTTTATCAATCAACCTGGTGAGAGCACCCTCCAAATATTGGTAATGATGGGACATCCGCTCACCGTGGGTCTGGACGGACATGGAAACCATTGTTGTTGTTGTTAACACCGAAGATAATTAATTTCTCCCCCCTCCCCGGTGTTATTTCGAGCAATCAAGCGGAGTAAAGATTGCTCTATGACTTCCACCACGGAGATAAAATAAAGAGACGACAATAACAATATGCCGATATCTTAATTAATTCAACGGGCGGGTGGAAGTGCTGTCAATTGATTGGGTCAGTGATAAATGTTACCAATGACACAGACACAAGATGTGGATATTATGTGTCAGGCACTCTCACTTGATGATGAGTGGAGAGTGGACGCCAATCAATTGACGAATTCGCTCGGAGCCAGAATGGAGAGCTGCTGGTATGATGGCTGGTCCGAACGAATTATGATGGGAGGTGGGATGAGATCAGTCGAATATTATTATTTGATGGCAGCTGACACAAAAAATCTTTTGCAAAATAATTGTGCTGCCGAAGGATAGAACAAAATCCGACTGATCGATGGGGGCCTTTTGATTGGTATAGCGCCCCCTTCTATATTGAATGGGAGGTAGGGTGGGACGATATCTGGCTGCTTTGTTGACCAACCAGATGTTAAAGGCATTAAATGCCACACGCTCGCAACCGAATTGAAGCGTGAATTTCACTGTTTGTCGCGGAGCGAGACGAGCTTAACCCCTCGTCCCCCCTCCTCCGTAAATGACAATGTAGGTGGGTGGGCGACTTCTTTACAACGATTAGACCAACCAAAATAGTATTATGGCGATCATAACCTGATAGAATCTCAGTCTCAACCAATGGTATAGTGATGGAGATAGAGATGAAGAGAAGAAGGAAGAAGAAGTGAGCTATGTTTAGGTGAGCTATCTACGTAACAGTACAGAAACTCTATCACCTCCTCCTCCGGACTCGGAGGATTTTCCTCAGATAAGTACAATAGGAATTAGTACATTTTTCATTTCTTGCGCCGAAATCCGAAATCCTTCACAAGACTGCTGCCATTGAGAACCCGAGTACGACGGCGCTTACAATGATAAACATCCCTCCGCAGATAGAAGCCCCTACCTCTGAAGTGTCGGCTTCTGTCGTTGACTTCTAAATATTGCCATAATAATAAGCTGCTTTCTTTGTGCGCGGCACAGCAAACTGCATACTCTGTATTGGCCAGAACATATAATATAAAATTACCACTAACAGAACGATGGGTCGTCTACCACCCCGCGAATACACCAACGAACCCCGCGGAGGCTTCGAACAAGTCGTAGAAAAACTACCCAGTGCTCAACAGCCGGACACAATTGCCATTTCCAACTCGGATCCAAATGACAACATCGAACTCGCAGTGAATCCCTCGAAGGAAGAACTCGAATACATGATGGCGGCTCGTAATGCCAAATCGTATTTTGTATTTGGTTCGTTGCTGACGTTGTTGGGGTTGGCCTTTTCACTTGTCTCCATGCTATCTTGCAGCTTTGCCATTGTGCATTGGGCAGTTGACGGTAGCACTGTGGCGTATCAATCGGATATTACTCACATGGGGCTCTTTCGATGGTATAGACCCGAAACATCCAGTTGCTGGGCATACGTTCCCGATGATTCGCAATATTTCTTCGTGGACAGCACTGCTAGGGGATTGTCTGCCGCAGCGGTGGTGTTTGGAGGGTGTGCGGCTTTCATAGTTCTTGTCATCATGATTGCCAATGTGGCATGTTGTGTCAAACGTGGATGTTGCTCTCGATTCAATCTCAATTCAACATCGCACTCCACTACCTTCTTCACATTGTCCGGGTTGACATTTTTGTCATCCATTCTACAAATTTGCACACTGACATATTTCAAAAAGGGGAATGAAACCAATTATGCGATTACTTGCAATGCCACCGAAGATTCGAATTGTACCTTGGGGGTGGGAGCACATTATGCAATTATCGCATTCATCGTGTACCTACTTGGAAGCTTTGTCTATGCCATGGCCGGAGTGGGGTGTAAAGTTGCAGAGGGATTTAATCCTGGAGAAGTGGAGGATAATTTACCCCCACCACCTCCTCCACCGTTTCCTCCCACTCAACAAAAGCAGCGTAGGCATGTGGAAGAGGATTTGGGTCCTGCGGATGATGAGTCTGGACCGCCCCCACCGGCACCGTCTGCAAAGTTTGCTGCTTTTGGTGATGAGGATGAAATGCAATCTGTGTAAATAGTGGTGGGAAGAGGTCAGGGGATATATTGAAGGGGCATAATTATCATAGTGTTTGTCAACGCAGCAACCAGTGTAGGTGTATGGCGATTAGGGGTTCAAATAACAGAGTATTAAAGATTGAACAAAACAGAATACATAATTGATGTTGAAGAGAATGAGAATGGGGTGACTGTGGTTGAGTGTGAACGTTTACAAAAAGTTTATTTGTCGAATAGTATCTTGATAAGGCTTAAGGTGCAAGATATTAGAGAGATATTTCAGTTTTCAATCAGTGATTCATCATTCTTCATAGCAGCAAGTGTATTAGCCAGTCTAGAGCCACGTATTGTATGATCATTTTTCCATGCATTGCCCATGAATCAAGTTGCCTCTCATATGTAGTGATAGAAGACAAATCGTAGCCTTCGGTACACAGCCATTACGGCAGAACACGAAGGCGGCAGTTATGTTTTGACAGAGCAAACAGAAGACGCAAAATCATATACTGTACCATGATGAGCTTTCTCTTCAAAGTGTACAATACGAAGTCTCATGCGGGCATTACTGGTAACTATTTCTTAATTTACAGTGATTTGTGTACTATTTTCTTCATAATATTGTGATCGTATGTTCTTCTTGATTTGATTAAGCTCCCTCTACTTCAGACTATACAGGTATCACGAGTTCTTTCTAATCCCGTAGCTCGCCAAGCTTTTCTCTACAGGCCCCTGCCTCGTGGGCGGTGGGTGTTCATACAGCTCTTTAATGTAAGACGAATTTATCGCGTCGATACGATGGCCGAGGTTTCAACTTGATGGGACTAGCTTCATGGCCATCTATGTCTGATAGTCTAGACGACCGAGGCTGTAGCGTGATAGGTCTAGCTTGATGATAATTCTCTGATAGGCTTGGGATAGCAGGAGGATGTGGTGCGGTAAGGAAGAATCCACCAACCTTCACCGGGGACCTGCTCTCAGATTCATGTACATCTGAGAAGAAGGGTTCTAATGCTAATGAAGGTGTCGACAAATGGGTAACAGTCAACGACGAAAGTACCGACGGAGCTCTGCGGGTGGACCGGGCTGGAGGAGGAGGGCACATCATCAAGTTCGAAGCCATTTCTTGATTCGTTCGCTTGGGTGTGTTGAACATGTTGCTAGTCTAACGGTGGTAATCAGAGTGAAAGTCACGTAGTGAGAAGTATGAAAGCCTTGGGATAATTCAGAATTTCAATTTGTGAGAAGAGGAGGAAGTGATGGAGATCGATCGTGTTCGGTGAGATCTCTTTCTCCCATTTAGCGATGCAGATCCCCTCGCCAACCGGGGAGAGTGCTCAGTGCTCAGTGCTCTCTCTGAGAGAAAAAGGAAAAGGAGATACGATAGCTCTACTCTAGGTATGTATGTAAAGTACGTATTGTATCGTACCGTGCGTATCGTACTCCTAAACTTTTGTCCAACTTTTTGTCCAACTTGTTATGTTCACAGCACGTTTGTGCAACTTTTTCTGTCCAACTTTCCACCCGTCCTTCAGCCCTTCAGCCCTCGATCGATTTGCTTCACAGTGCGCTCTCCAATATAGGCTAGAGAGAGCATAAATAATTTTCATCGGCAAAGTTGAATACAACCTATTGCGCATCCGTTTTACTACTCAAACCATTCAAATGCAGACTCAAATTCCGAGCGGTGCCTACGACGGCGACGAGGCATTCCGCGCGACCGAACTGAACTCTAATTCCGACAATGATGGTCTTCTTCCAGAAGATTTCATCAATAGCGATGCCGATGACATTGTTGCAGCTGAGGTTAATGATGGAGCCGACGCAGGTGCTAATGCTGAGGCTGCTGTGGCACCACGATGTGGGTATTGGTCTTCGAAGAACTTCAAATTGCTCGCTTGTTTTACTCTCCTAGCTGCTCTCATCTGCATCTTCGCTGCAAGCGATAGTAGCATCAAGGCGTATCACACGAGAAGATCTGATGCGGCTGATCTTCAGGCCGCATATGGTAACTACGGACCAGCAACACCCGCGCCGTCAAAGGCTGCAAAGTCAAAGTGCCCTAAGTCTTCTTCGAAGGCATCAAAATACTCCTATTCAAATTCGATGAAAAGCAAATCTCCGAAAGCCTCTTCAAGCAAATCTCCGAAAGCCTCCAATGACTCCCTCCCTGAGACAACCTGTGCTCCAACTCAAAAAAAGAAAGGAAAGACTAAAGCTGGAAAGAATCGTCCGACCAATAGTCCGAGGATGGTGTTCGGGCGGCCTTCCAGGGAACACAAAAGAAAGCTTACTACTTCAATCGTCCGTTAAAGAGAAATATCTGTGTAGGCACACGTAACTTGGATTACTAGTCATGTACCTAAATGTCGTAATATCTAAATTATTTGTTCAATGATATGTACGTCGCTACACTCAAAACTCTTTTCTATCCTTTAATCCACCCCTTTCCTTTCGGCTTGTCGTCGTCCTTCATATCCCCCTTCAACTCCTTCCCAGCCAGAATCATTTGTTCCGAAGCATACACCATCCTCTGAGCCGATAATTTGCCATCCTCACTCTTCTCATCCAACTCTTGCACCGTCATGGATAACAACAACAAGGCCTCACCAGCCGATATGAGATGAGACGCAATCACACCAGTCGATTCCTTCTGTAATATCGACGCACCAACCTCCTCCAAGAACAAAGACGTCTGTTTCATTGGCAAAATCATCTTTTCAATCTTATCCCTCAACACCACATTCCCATCCACCTCACTCTCCTCCACAGCCCTACCCAATTTATCCGTCCCCTCTCTCAAACAATCACTCCCCTCTCGTAACTCATCAATCACCAATTCCTGCGCTGTCTTCATCCGACACGAAGCACCAGCCTGAGCGAGACAATCGCCACAATTCCGAATGTTGGCCCCCGCCGCGGACAGTCCACCGCCGTATAGATTTAGTTGGGAGGTGAGATCGATGAGTAGTTCGCCGGAACGGGCTAGGGCCTTGCCTGAGTCCATTAAGGGGAGTGCTGCTGGTTTGAGGGAGTAAAGTTGCGTTGTTGAGGACAGTCGACGAGTAGAGGATTTATAGTATTGATTTTGACTGCTTTGGATTGGCGTGAAGATTGTAGTGATGGCACCAACATTTGAATTTGTACGTATAGTTTGTGATGATGGAGCAAAGGCAAAGGCTGGAACGAGAGCTGCGAGACTGAGGAGCTGTATGCAGCGGAAATAGCAGCTCAGTGTCATTAGCGTTGTTATTATTATCGACTTCATCATCATTACAATATTATATTGTTGTTTTTATGCTTGCCATCTGCTTTTATCTGCACTTTTGTTTATGTTCATGTCCGTCGGTCAGTGGTCAGTGATGATTTGTGTCGCTAGCAAGCTTCGTACGTCAGTCGCGATCTTGAAGTTGCCGTTCAACTCATTTTTGACATCGCCGAGCTGATTCCCATCGACATCTATCGATCAAGCTGTGCTGACACACAATATCCTCGACAATAACGCACTTGAAATCAAATCAACTATATCCAACCAATACTACAATTTGTAACAAACAAACCATGCCACGCAACACTATAACCGCCGCAGTATTCCCTCTACTCCTCCTTCTATTGAGTATAGCCTCCTCTGCCTATGGATTCACCGCCGCGCCAAACAATGGTGTCTCGATGATGATGACAACAACTACTCGACACGCTGCTTCGTCTTCTTCTTCTTCTGGTGGCGATCCAAATGAAATTATTGCACGAAAGATTATCGTTTGTGGTGATGTCGATGGGGGGTATTATCGTTCTTGTGTCAAGAATGAGGTGCGTTTTTTGTATTGTATGTATATCTTTTGTGCTGAAAAGATATCCGAAATATATCTATATATCTTTCTCTCTGACAACACATGCTTCTGTCTCTTTCTATTCAATATATAATAACGTGTAATTTCAGGGAGGGCGATTCCGTAAGTTAATTGGAACTATGACTCCACCTGATGATTCCAAAAGGGCTGAAATTTTAATTGAGGTGAGTTACTAACTTTGAAAGAGGGAGACCAAACTGTAGATTAACGAGGGGCACCTTAATTTTTCATTGATCAGCGTTGACGACCAGGAAAAATGATATAATAGAGTGTCCGCTCGGTTGCATTTACTGTTATACTTATGTTTTTCTTTTGGTTGATTCTCATGTCTCATTTTGCCATTTCCCTGCCATGATGATCTACTATTATTATCGACATCTGCGAACTATATATATGCTGTCAACAAATGTATGAATTCACTTTTGACCAAAACATCACAACTTCATCTACATACCATATGCTCACCATCATCATTTATTCGACAATACTGAAAATATCAATCCGACTTGGCACACACACTCACTTGCCTCAAAAAATCAAGGGGAAGCGCAAAATGGTCGATGGTTTCGTTCGATGGTGTGAACGTGGAAATGTTGGACTATCACAAAAGATTACAGTGGAAAGTGTCAGTGAGATGGAGGCTACAGGTTTGTTTGATGACTTTTATGTGCCCACGGGGAGGGGCAAGTAGATTTTTGAATCGATCTCTCTGGAAAGGGTGTTTGGGGGTAGAGAGCTCTGCAACGTGAAGATAATGAAAACGACAAATAATTGACAGTGAATTCTCAAGGATGAAAAGATTTCAGGCAGCATTCGTTCGTTTAAGTATGGTGCTAGACTAATTCTCAATTATAATGCAACAAATATGGGAAATAAGCCACGCTATGCATCTTTAAACTCAGATATATAATATATATAGCATGCGTACTTCGCTCATTCCCCTAAAACAAATAGTCGTACAGTCAATATCACGTTTCTATGTTGGAGAGCACACGTTGCACATTCTGCACTCCTTCTCTATCTTTCTTTAATTCTCTCGTTTCATGGGTAACATCTACGTTTAATTCTCCCTCTCAACAAGAGCAGCAGCAGATGCAGCCACTTGCTCCCAATTTCCATTTTCAATTGCATAATCCAAGGCGTCGTCCATCATATCTTCATCATCTTTAGCTGGAGGCAATGCTGAATAGCTGGTGTTGGCGGCATCATGGTGGCTGCAGCTATTGAGGTGAAACGAAAATGATAAAAAGAGGATAAGAGGAAACAGCATGAGATGTGAGAGAGGCAAGCACGTCAGATAACGAATTGGGTCCATCTCAATCCATTACATACCTTGAGAGTGAACTGAGATCACCTGGAATCTCATGAGGTTGATTTGCTTTCTCTCCATCACCCGTCTCGTTTTCTGAATCTTCCATCACATTGACACCTGTGGCAATAGTAGATTGATTACTAAACGCAGTAGTCATGGACTTCGTTTCATCAGGACTGCCACCATCATTAGGAGCATCATCACCAACAGCAGCGTTCACATTCACCTTCATCATATCATCGGCCTCAATATCCTCCAAATTCTCTTCCTCGTTCTCCTCCTCTTCTTTTCGACCACCGATCAAAAATACGATGAGTGTCAACACTGCAGCTGCTGCTAGGGATACTCCTGCGACAGCACCTGGGCTGAGTCCACCCGAAGGGAACTCGGGAGCGGGTGCAGGTGTTGGAGGTGTGATGATAGGGTCGACCTTTTTGGTAGGTGATGAGGTAGGCGCAGGTGGCTGAGTAGGCGGTGTAGGCGGCGCTGTTGTTGGCTGCGCTGTTGTTGGCATTTCACCAGGATGCGGATTGATACGATCTGAACCAATCGTTGAATAGGTAAGGCTGCAAATATCATTCAAGTAATCCGTTTGTGCTTGAGACACTTCCTGTCCATCGGCACCTTCCACATTAAGACTGGCACGTTCGTTTTCGCAGCAATTCTCTCCACCTCCCAAGTTGCGGCATTCACAAGCAAGGGTGACAAAGGCAAACTTCATATCAAATGGAAGTTCAGTGTAGGTCGTTATGCCGTTGTCTGAGAACCATTGATTGCTCATGATGTCAGCGAATAAGTGGTAGGCGTCCCTAGTTAGAATGTTAAGCTCGCCAGCGGCAGTGACCATATCTTTGTAGCACTGTGTCAAGTCAACATCAGCTCTGAGGGAGCGACTAGCAGAGAGATATTGAACCACATCGGCGCTAGATGAGGAGTCAGCAACATCGATATTTGCAGAAGAGGCATGACGGAGATGGTTGAGATGGCTGGAGGCGACAACACTCTGGTCGAAGGTTAGAAGAATCGCGACGGCAGATGCAACTGATAGCGGGACCATGATGTATGTAGATGATATAATAATACGCTTCTGTTGGACAGATTGAAGAGAGTAAGGTGATAATGAGGCGGCGGCGATAATGTACTACTTACTCCTACTCGGTACAATAGCAGCGGTAGGCTTGTGCGGGAGGTTGTCTTTGACATCTAATCTGCGGTTTTGTTGGCGAAGGCAAGATGGCACGAAACAACCGAACCAACGGAAAGTATGTCAACCGTTAACGGCTTGCTCTAACGTAGGAGTTTCTCGCTATTTTACGGTTAAATTCACACAAGAAGTACATAAGTACGATACCAATAAGTGTAGATATTAGTTATGTGTCCGGCAACCAGCAGGGAGATAAGCTACATACCTCTCTCTAACGTCTTGCATCTATCTTGTGCACTAAACTCTGATCTTACTACCTACTCTAGAGGAATTAATAGTTCGTTTCTTGCTAGCGCCAGGTGGCAGCCTCTCCAAGAAGAAGAGCAGAACTCGAAATGGCAACACTCAAAACTATGCATGTGAAAAAAGTGGTGACAGCATCTCAGTCTCACAGTTGAAAATTGAATATCACTTTACACACATTTATCATCGGTAGAGAAATCGGGCTTCCAACCCTACTAAATACATGATATCCTAAAACATACGTACAGCAACAGCACGAGTGCTCGAATCTAAAATGTTTCCATAACGAAATCTCGCCTTGTCGCCTCTCTAAATGAGATGGAAATGGAACTGCTCGCTCCACGCTCGATTGGTCTTCTTTCCTCAGCATTTTCAGTCCCTTTCATGCAGTCTTCCGTTCTCACAGCGGCGGTGACTGACTTTAAAAAGCCATCTGAGTAAAGTGTATTTGATTGACGTAAACTGCGGCGCAAAGAAGCTCCCCGTTCAAACTCCTCATCAAGCTTCTTCATGTAGCTCATCAAGCTCTCCAAAATTCTTTCCCTATTGCCATTGATCATTACAGAATCGCCACCGTCCTTGACGTACACCAAAATTGTCTTCACGGCTTTTTGGGATGCGCTCAGCAGGATGAATTCATCTTCGATTAAACACCTAATTGCTACTTTGGCAGCCAAGACGTCATCCTTCTTTACCCGTCTACAATACTTGATGAGCTCGGAGTCTAAGATTTGCATTCTTCCGGCAAGTGTCACGTCACGAAAGAATTCGTCTCCGGGATTGTTCAGAGCACGGCGAAAATCAGTGAGAATCTCTTTGATGATATCGTCTACGAATAAGTCATCGGGGGAGTAGCCCATCTTAACGAGTGCCTCGACACCACGAGATCGACTCAGCATTAGGTCATGCCGTTCAACTCGATCAATTTTGAAACCCATCTCAGTACACTGATCAACAATCTCCAAATCCATGTCAGCTGCGATTTGAATGTCACGGAATCCGCTTGCTTCAAAATCTTCAAGGCACTCTGCGTGCTGCTTTGTTGATAGGAAGAACAATGCTCTGTTGAAATATCTGTTGGCTAATCCCTGCATGAATTTTAAGCATTCTTCAGACCACCCTTGTTCTTCATAAAATTGTTCATACTGTTCTTCGCCGAGTTTTATTGCCACGGTAAAGTAGGCAGAACCCTCAGAGGCAATATCAGTTATTTTCTTATCTCCAAAATGCTCGTCTCCATTAGCTACCATCGTGCGGTATATTGTAAGGCACAAAATTCCTAAATTATTGGCACTCACAGCCATCGCTTTCTTGTTTTTCAGTCTCGAGAAGAGGCGGAACGAGTCCTTGGTCATATTGTAAGCCAAATTCAGATCTCCTGCGTAGAATGCCTCATTGGCAGATCTCATTATTTTGAACAATGTCTCCATTGACACATAAACGGAGTCAACATCAGAGCATGACTTTCCGATGTAATTTACCATTTGGTTCAAGTGATCATCCTCGAGACGAGTTTCATTCATGTCCCGCAACACTTTCAAGTAAAAGCAAGTTAGAAGACAGTGAAGAAGTGCGAATTCAGTACCAACGGTTGGGAATAGTACACTTACCGTTCAACAAATGAAGAACAGATGTAATCAAAGATTTAGTCACCCGATATGCAAAATAGACCAAAATTAGCAATGCCAGGACCAAAAGGACTGAGATCACAATAATGCCACTTGTTACATCAGCTTCTGTCTTGTCTCTCACGCTGTGAAATGGCTCCAGCATTGGCTCTTCTGGAGCAGCTAATGCAACAGAATAGATAAGATTACTATCTTGCTCTACCCCAGAGGCGAAGTTGGAGCTATCAATCGCACGAAAGCTTTTGACAGAAACTGGAGCATAGGATATCCGCACTGTTTCTTTCTGTCCAGTCGAAGTGCTTCGTGTAAAAGTATCCGAGCCACTCCTTCCATCACTCATCTTCTCAACAATTGCATCAAATTGAACACAAGACGCAGCCAACGGCTCTGAGATGCAATCATCACTTTGCAACATTAGTTGCTTGATTGACACATCCGCCTCCTTTCTTGATAAGCCAGGACCAACAACTGCATTGGAGTCAGGAGTGATCAAGATACTGACCCCATCTTTTGGGAGTGTGGTGCCTGATTCAAGCATCGCTATTAATGATAAAGGCAAGAAATCCAACAGGATTTGGCCAATGTACTCTTTTGTGCGCGGATTAACCATAGAACTTGTTCCCGTTTGTGCGACTACGTCGTCAAAACCAGCGAAGACATATGGTGACGTAATGTGGAGACCAGAAAGAAATGCCTCCTTTTTGCCGTCGTCGTACCATTTGCGACAACGCGGATCGTAGCCATGCTTGCGTAGAGGACAATGGAGTTGTTGTAAAGGTCTGCTATTCCTCTCGTCGTAATTAGTACAAGCCTCACCTTCTTTGTACCAGCCCCACGAACAATCGCATGGTTGTTCTTTCAACCATCCACATGTTTCCCCTGTAGGAGTGCTCTTGCATTCTTCTGCACCACCAACCATATCGACAGTGGAATCTGTTGTATTCAGCGCTCCAAAGAAGAGCCAAGTGGCATATCTACTGATGACATGCAAATCTCTTGCTACTGCCTCTGTTAATGAAGATGCCAGCGATGCTCTTAGAGCAGTAGACGAATAGAGATAATTGTCATAGAGTGAAATGAAATCCTCCTTCACTGGCTCTAGGAGTTCAGGAAATGTCGATATCTGTGTCAGCACTACCACGGAGATGATTAAGGAGAAAACGAAGAGAGGAAGTACGATGAACGTCCCGATTGACCAAAATAGCGGCGATGCCCATACGGTTGTTTGGAACTCCGTTGGTGTTGGATATGAAGTTGCCTCAGAAGCAGATTTTTCATGGTTGTGGACATTGCGACCACGATTCAGCTTTAATTTCCCTCCAAATACACCTTCTTCTGCTTCTTTCTTGGCTCCTTCCCTGTTGTAGCTGAAAGGAAAGTTCTCATCTTCTCTGCTGTTGTACAAATCTGAGAATTCTTTGCACAAGCGAAACTCATTTCTAACCTCAATCTGAGCCACGTCTGCCCGTTTCGCCGTTCCTGACCTACTAAATCGCTTGATCATTTTAGTGAATTGTTCCGTAAGTGCGTCAAGTTCAGTTTGCAGACTGTAGACACAACGAATTTTGTGTTCGAAGTCAATATCAGTATCTTTTTCACTTCCAAAGTTGTTAACAATTTCTCTAGCCACCATCTCGCACCATCTCAGCGGCTTGGTGAGATAAGATGCAGAGGCAAAGATCACAAGAATGATAACTAATATCCCAACGATGCCTGCAATCGATGTAAATATGACAAGATTCTTCACTTGCGAATCTATGGTCTCACCGAGATCAGTGACCACTCGTCTAAGTGCATCATCCTTTGAAATTGACAGAACTACCACGAATTCTGGGACATATAGCGGATCGTATTTTGGGGGGATAGGAGGAATTGGACTGGCAAAGATGAAGCTAGAATCATCCTTTCCAAATGAAGTCACTTCAAATGCAGTTTGCGCTTCTTTCGGATCCCATCGGCCCTTGAAGTCCACGAGATCTCTGATAGCAACAAATGTTTCACTATCCACACCTGTCCCAAGTGACGGGTCGTCGATTGTGGTTGGCCCTTTTGAAGTACCATATTCAAACTTTTTGGGTGCAGCGGCAACACTACCATCATCCCATCGTGCTACAATGGGTGCTGACCATTCTTCAAGCGCTACCTCATCCAACACACCACTAATTCCATCCAATGCAATGTCTATCAAAATGCATGTAATTAGCGCCCCAGTTTGTGAATCGTATACTGCTTTCCCAGTAGTAATTAACAAAACGTTTGGGTTCCAAGCATCTGGATACGGGCCAACAGCATGAAATTTTTCAGGATTCAACGCTTGATCTCGACACCACCCTCGTTCAAGAGTATTATAAACTGTCCCATTGGGGTGACAACGAGCAATCTCTTCCTCTGTCGCAATGGGTCCCAAGTCCGGATTAGTAGGATTTGGCTTTCTCATCCAATCGCATCCGATGCTAACATAACTAGATCTTCCACCAACTTCATAATGTGGGAACTGGATTAGCGAACCCGCTCCTGCATTTGCAAAATAGTACCCAATTTCCTTGATATCATGATGATACTCAAAGAGAGCCTTTAACAATGGACTTAAAGCGGCGCCCTTTTTCGCTATCTGAGCATTGACTGACGTAGGAGCCACAACACCTCCCGTGTTGATATCGTTATTGGCATCAGTACAATTCGGGAAATAGTCGAACGAATCTGGATTTGTTGCATTCGGATTGCAACTTCCCTGCACAAAATAGAATGAATTCACTGTGCTGAGCCGTGGATGCTCTGAATACCACGACAACCTATTTTCATTTTGGACGTGCTCCATATAATTTGATTCATTCACATTGCCCTTATTCTCGTTTGGTGTATGACTAAAATCCCAATCCATTGGGAGTGGATCCATCAGAATAGGATAAATATTATTACCCTCCTCACTGCTATGAAACGGGGTCGCTGAGTCGTCTTCAATAATTGGATATCCAGCAAATCTATCCAGCAAAAACTCTTCCATGATATTGGCAACATCCACGGGCATGATTCGAGGCGAAATAGTCTCAGCGACGTATCTTGCTGTGTTCCCTAACGAAACTTTGAATAGTTGCTCAGCGGTTGCTTTGGAATCTTCTTTCGCCTGATGTCCAGCAACAAATGTAGCAATAATTGACACCGACATGATGACTAGAATAGTGAGTGCGCTAACTGTACCAAATGTTAAAAGCATCTGTTTTCTGAGGGAATACGATGGATCGAGAAAAATCCGCTTGAAGCAACCAAGCTGACGCCTCGTGATGGACGCCGTGTCCTTATTCTCTTCTTCTTCGGGCAAGGTATTGGCTACCGCCTCGTCGTCATCACGACCATCATCACTGAGATTCGCAAGGTCAATATCCCCCAGCAATTGCAAGGCTTTTGGTGACAATTGAGACTCTCTCAGCGCTTCTTTGCGAAGATGAACGCTGCTGCCGCGACGGCTGCTTATAGCGGAAGAGTAGCTGAGCTCCCGGGCGCTTTTCGTCAATTTCGAGGACTCGACATCATCACGCAGTACCGCTGCTGACAACTGGTGGTCATCGGATGGAGAAGTTGTGGATGTATTTTTTCCTCCGAGCAGCAGCTCCCCGTCTATTTCGTTTGTTGGCACGGCATCCGCCATATTCTGAGACGACAACAAGATAAAAAGGTGTGAGCTCCAGAGAAGCTACTCCCGCCGTGGAGACTTTATCAGTGCTGCGTGTGGTTTGATGGCATGTTCTGCTGCTAGCAAGAGGTAATGTCTTATGTCCTCTCGCTCAAGCTCAGACTCTTGCAAAATCTTCAGAACCTTTGAGATTTTTTACCGAACCGTCAAGATGGGTGTCCTCACTACTCCACTCCAACCATCATACTAATACTAAGTACTTAATGCAATGGTTCGAGTTTCGCTGCCGCCCTTGCCATTCTCTTTTGCTTGTGTTGTTCAACCAATGCACTCATTGCAGTGTGTGGGTTTTTGGGACATTAGATAGGTGGCCGCTGTAAGAGCATCTGCTGGAATGACCCGCTTGATCTCTATTCTTTCAACGTCCCTAACATAATTTCAACGTGTCACAGCTGGATTTCTCTTTACACTAGACGGAAACTTTGTTCATGCATGGCAGAGGATGCGGGCCCATATATCTATTCGTGTAATGCTTCACATGCTGGAACCATTCACGTATTACTGACAGAGAAGGTCTGAAGCTGAAGTAATGGCGAAGTAGCTTTGGATCATCCTCACCCTCAACGTCAATCGAGCTTACTATACAAAATGCCCAATCTTTGTTTTTGGAATTCTACCCCTGCAATCCTGCAATCTCTAAGCGAAGAATGGAACGAAGCACTATCAGTGGCAGTAAAAGGAGGAATATCGTACACAGCTGCTGAATTCTTCCTTAACCCACTCACGCTCACGAAAGCAAGACTTGAAAGCTATACAAAAGGAGCAAGCCTACATTAACGGATATGATTGTGACACAGCATTTGTCTTAGATCGATACATACAGCTGGACGGAGGAACGAAAGATCGATTTCGTTTCGTGCATTTTTCTGCTCATCACTGCGAGTTACTCCTATCTAAGGTAAGTATGCTTTTGATGCAACTCGTTGTCTCCAAGTTAACACTAACACTGACCCCCTCCTCTTACTGCTTTTACTGGTATCGTCTCCGTCTTATCCTGTTTTATGTATCTAGCTTGAACTTCTTATCAACTTCAACCGGTTTGAATCAGCCGAAATCAAACCAGGCCAACAAATAAAGCTCCATCTGGAATCTGGCTTGCCGATGTATGCGATCATTGTCATTGCTTCTATGTCGCAACCAGCCCGGCCACCGCCCACAAGTTAAAGATTACAAAGAAGGTAAGTCGTCGAGGTCTACCAATATTCACCACCGCAGTACCACCGAATCCCTGCCATTTGGGGGCACGGTAGTCAGAGGTGCAATAATAAAAAGAGATCTCAAAAGATCGCATTGCTTGCGGATCTTTCCTCCACGAAGTACTCCGGAAGCGGCTGGAAGATTAAGTAAGGCAGAAGGCTGCTGGGACCAAGCATCACCTGTATTGGTGGCATTTATTTGGCTCCTCTCTGCCGTTGACTTGACAACTCGTTTGTTTGCTCCTTAATTGAAGAAAATCATATCTTATTGGCGTTCTGTGCTGTCTCAAATTCTAACATGTCAACTTAAAGGAAAGAATGATTTGCCAACTCTTACAACTCATTGGGGCCGCGGCCATAACAATCACAAAGACATCGATGATGATGACGTCAGCGCCGACTGTAACATCAGCCTACAACCCCTCCTCAGTAGCAAGCCGGGTCAAATCGGTTAATTATTTCATCTCACGTGAATGCAACTACAACTGCAAATTCTGCTTTCACACCCAAACCAACACCAACAAATTACCCACCGGGAGGGCAAAACTTGGATTACAACTGCTGCAGCATTCCGGAACGGAAAAGATCAACTTTGCGGGAGGAGAACCATTCCTCAACCCGGAACTGTTGGGAGAGCTTTGTCAATATGCACATGAAGAATGCGGCATGGCTGTGTCAATTATCTCCAATGGATCATTAATTCGTCCGGACTGGATGGAGCGGTATGGGGAATATGTGGACATATTGGGCGTCAGTGTTGACAGTTTTGACCCTGCGACGAATGCATTGATTGGACGGGGGACCGGGGACACTACCAAAAATCAACATGCAAGTCGAGTATTGAAAGTCAGGGAAATGTGTAGCAAACATGGGATTTTGTTCAAGATGAATACGGTTGTTTGCAGCCTCAATCACGACGAGGATATGAATGAGTACGTGACAAGTTTGGACCCGTATAGGTGGAAAGCATTTCAGTGCTTGATATTGGAGGGGGAGAATGCTGGAGGAGTGAATGATATAAATGATGCTCGCAAGTTGCAGGTGACGGAGAAGCAGTTTGATGCCTTTATTCAACGTCATTCGGAACAGAATGCATTAATTCCGGAGCCAAACACTGTCATGCAAAACAGTTACCTCCTTTTGGATGAAGAGCTGAGGTTTTTGGACTGCAGTAAGAATGGTAAGATTCCTAGTCAATCCATATTGGAGGTAGGCGTGGACCGAGCTCTGAGTCAAGCAGGATTTGATGATGAAATGTTCCAGCAGCGAGGTGGCATATTTGAATGGACTCGCACTCGGGATGGAGGCAATAAAATGATAAGTTAAAGTAATAGGTGATTAATTTAGTTATTGCTTCGATAACCAGAAATATCACTGCGAGCGAAATAATCTGAAGTTGCTCCGTTAAAGAAGTAGGATACAAATGATCTTCTTTGTCCTACGCTCTTACGATGATGACATTACTACTTGACTATGAAAGTGCTTTTGTACAAAAGTGAGAATGTCAATCAAAACCTTTTCCATGGCCTTGCCGCCATCAGCACTGTTGTCGACTTGCAAAACTGGTATTCCTAGCGGTTCCAACATGATTCCCTTCAAATTGTTATCTTGGAGGGCAATAAATAGCTGATTGCATTCTTTCTCGTCATCTTGCATTGGCAAACGTTTAGTATTGTCAACGTCTACCTCACGTCGTCTTACCATAGTGGAGGGTGATGCTAGCATCAACTGTATCACAACAACCAACGATGATTCTTGATGCTTTGTAATTGCAATCTTGTATCTTTCCACATCAGCAGCAGGGTGGCGTAAATTATACCAAGCTGCATTGCCTATATGCCACGTCTCCACTACTCTGACAGAGCTTTTGGAATCTTGGAAAAGCGTATCGCGCTCACACTCTTTACCGTGAAGGAAGGCGTCCCAGTCTTCTTGACCAGGAGATGTTGATGTTTTCGTAGAGCTTCCATCTCCGTGCAAATGCCCCCCTTCTACGAGAGATTCTGAATCTCGTTCAGTTTCACCGAGCTCTTCATCAAATTGGCATCCCAGGAGTTTGGCTAATTTTCGTCCGATGGTAGATTTGCCTGACGTGTGTGTGCCAACTATGCATATTGTCAAGTCACGAAATCGCATCGCAGTCATTCTGGGCGTTGACCCGAATGGTAATATAGACCTCATAGTCCAACCACCTTCCGCGCCCTCATTTTCATTACTCCTCCTTGACCACTCCCAACGTTGAGGATATCCTGGAAGGCGGGTGCTCGGCCCACCACGTAAGACTTCTATACGGATAGGGACAAGTCGTACCATGCAGACACAATCGGCATAGGCAGTACGGACTTTTCGAGCATCGTGGACAGCATCATCATACGAGTCCGGTCGAGACATGCGATTTCTTCTTTGTACATTGTCAGAAAGATGAAGGCATGCAGTGACATGTGCAACTAGTGACCGAGGAGCACGATATCCTCGCAGTATTCTCTCTTCTTCTGTAACTCGTCTAAGATATCCTTCCACACGCCACTGGAATTCAGTAGGATATGCTCCCCCCTCCCAAATAGCGGCTCCCCAAAGACTCTCATTGCATGGAAATGCATTTCTTGCTGTCCAATAGTAGACAAAGTTGCTATCAATATCAATTCTATCCAACCCAACAGTTTTGAGTACAGGAATTGGTCCACTATTTTTGTTGTTGTATGATACCTGCAGATTCCACAGAGCACGGTGCGTTCTTTTGCCATGTTCATCACAGCAATTCAGCTTTTGAGCCATATAGATCCACCATTGCAGGGGGTGGGATGCAAAATGGACTTGAGGCTTGAGATGCCGTTCCATAGGCAGTTTGATAACATCCAAAGCCTGCTTCATTACATCCTCAATGGAAAAATTGGCGTTGATGGAATACGTTTCGACCGGACCTCGAATTCGATGCAGAGCCTCCAATATCCGTTCTCCCAATGCAGTGTCTTTTGCTAATCTTTCGTCCCAAGGATTAAATCTTGATGCTCCTCCACCAACATCGCCAGCACCTCTTGCGCGATTGTCAACTCGTTTTTGTCTCTCAGATTGATCTATTTGCAACACGAGTAATATATGTGGCCTCAAACGCAGATCTTTTGGCCAATCAAATATAGCCTGAGGCATATCTGCAATCATTGATCGCTTTCTTAACGTGTCGTTACCGTGAGAGTTGCTGTCATGCGGTGGACGAGCCACAGTATAGCCACATGTCGAAGCATACCATCGATCGATAATAATGATATCCTCTTTGTAAAAATTTGCAATTTCATATTCCAGCACATAATTCGAGATCATATAAAATGCACGTGCCAGTATCCCTCCACGCTTATCCCACAGCGGCCGAATATCATGCAACGATGCCGTTGGGGTTTTCGTTGCAATTGCATGCGGCAGTGTGTCCTGCAGCTTTTTGACTAGGGTGGTCTTCCCGCTGCCATCGAGACCCTCAACTTCGATGATGAATTTATCCTGTTGAACCAAATTCAGTTGCTCTTGAGATGATGGGTTGGTAAAAGCAGTTTCCACCTTGTCCAAGAGTTCGTAGAAGGTGTTTATCACATCATTACCAGTAGCAGTACAAGCAAAGACGTCGTCGGCAGGAAAGTCGCTTTTCTCCCTCGCCAATCTTAATAATCTTGCTGGCAGGGAAAAGTCGTTAAATAGTCCAGACACGGATAGTGACGATGCCAAATGATTGTAACTGGCGTCATTATGATTCTCGGATGATTTCGCCATGATTGACACATCTAACGTGTAATTATGAAGGGGTGATCTTGTAGAGAGTAGAGAGAGCATTGGGATCTCCCCGTACCCCGTACGTATGTAAACGAGGAGTCCAAAAACGTGCCTTCCTCTTTTTACGAGCGGGTTTTGCGACGGCCAGAGTTGAAGTTCCAAGTCAATGTTTTTGGTGTTCAGGCCAAATCCGACATCCGTCAACTTTTACTTCGCCCTCCAAAAACAATCAATCATGCCGATCCGCTAAGTAAGTACGCACCACCAGCTCTTTCGCCGCCATTCAATCATGCTGACAGACAGCATCATAAGGAGCTCTCGCAGCCACTCATTCAATCATGGATGGCAG
>JALLBH010000482.1:0-19565 GCA_036940005.1 Skeletonema menzelii
GCCGCCAAATTTTTACCAGCAACGATATTGCTGGTAAAATTTCTCTGGGATATTACCATCAGTCGCTTCAGCTTTGCTTCCGTGGTATGTACTTAGTTGCGTGAGAGACTGCATACGGAGGGGGGTCATTTTTCTAACAGTAGCAGATTTACGTATGTACTTACATTGAATATCATAGGTACCTATCTACCTTTTGTCAGAGGGGTTTGAAGAAACGAGAAAGAAGTTGTAAAAAAAAGAGTTCCTGCTTATTAACCTCATAAGCAGATGCCAGAAGATGATGCGCTCGATCTTCGATCTAATGAGCACTCCATTAGATTGCTGTAGAATTGATACCAAAAACACACATGAGGTATTTGATAAGGAGATTCCAGATTCCACAATGGCAAACCACGTCGCCGTCGCTTCTGTCTGATCTGCAGCAAGAGTTTTTGTACTTCATTTTGCATACGAGAAAGCCATTAACATTAATCCGAGCGCAACTGATCTGCGTATTGCCTCTTCCTCTTCTGGCTGGCTTCATCAACACACTCACATGTCTGCTGTGCCAAATGATCCTTTCGAGGGCAACGATAAACAGTGGCACCCAGAGAGATTCCTGGAATGCTGCATAATTGCTGCCTAAACATCAATTTTTAACAAAAAAATTGGAGTCTTCAGCAGAAACAAACAACAGCTTCGCAACCAGAATCTTGTAGAGAGTTGTCTATCCGACCGCAGCCGCAGCTCCTTTGAGCCAAGGACCATGATAGACGAGATTGTCAATAAGCATATAGGCAAGATAACGAATTCAATTGCAGACATTCCTATCATAGTGAACAACTTATATATCATCGGCTTTTGGTCCTCCGCCTCCCTTAGGCTTAGACATCCAAGGCAACGGGTTTTGCCCTTTCGTTTTTGTACACACAGTCCTCTGCTGAATGAGATGAAATGAAAAGAGGGCAGATCCATCCACTCATCCACCCTTGAGCCCGAGATGCGCAGGCTTCACAGCTCAAAAACAATACTCGCAGCCTGCAGTCCCAAGTCAGTTGGGAATAGGGCGATGGGCTAACGTGTAACTTCATACTCCTGCCTTCTGAACATTTTAGGTACCCAGTGCAGAGAAGTCAGCAAGGTCGTCCCCACCATCCTAACACTTTCCTCATAGATAGCCCTACCACCTACCACAGAACTAACGTGCGCACCAGATAACCTAAGGCCGCTTGGTCAAAAAAAATGAAGCGAAAGTAAAGCCAGCGGCCCGCCCGCCGGCCAGCCTACCATACAACATAAAAAATATGATTGCTACACCATAACACACCCTAATAGACCCTCCCGTGTCCAGCCCTCTCTCTCTCTCTCTCTCTCTCTAGAGAGATAGAGAGATTAGCAGCAGCATGTGTGTGTTGTTGCGCGTTTGTGTTTGATGATGATAATTGGGACTCCTTACTAATAATCTCCACTGGGTGCTGATACGATAGATAGTGCAAGAGATGAATAGGGCAGCGCTTTTAGGTGGCTGGGCATCGTAGATAAATAGTAGTAGTGTGCGTGTAGTTGTTCGAGTGCCTACATCCACATCAATACTTCTACGATCTTCAAGAGGCAGAAGACCATCACTGTATTAATATTTGGCTCTCGCCAATGTTATAAAAATGGTAACTAAGATCCACCCAGTAGGCCGACGAAGTAAAAATCGAGGCACCCAACGAAACTCAATTTTGGAGCATTTATCTCCACAAGAAGATGCTACTGCCAACAATAATGAAAATCGTGGCGGGCGAACCACCCGTAATAACGGTGATGCACAACGTACAAACGCCGTCATTGGAGGGAGGCGACGACGAGCAGCGCCAACAAATAGTAATGCCCCCTATGAAGAAGATTCGACATTGCAATCTCATCCACGATTATCCCGGATAATGGAGGAGGCGCACTATGAAGCATTCTTTGATCCGTTTCGTGGGATGACTCCATATTTTTCATTGTCGTTCAACAATAATAACGATAACAATGACGAGGGGGGGAATTGGGTAGAGAACAATGATGCTAATGCTCATATTGACAAGCAAAGTCCATGGATGCAATGCGAACAGGTGCTTCAGGGAGAGTGTACCTCTTGGAAATTTGAACGAGGTGAGGATATTGATGTGAAAAATATGACCAGTACTAATAAGAAGCAACAACAGCAGCAGCAGCAAGTTGAAGTTGTCAACGTGGACGATGACTCCTCTTCCACAGTTGCTGTGCAACAATTGAATTTAGACAACAACAACAATGACCAAGACAAAGTCCGGGTAGTTCAATGCGGATGTGCCACCATTGATTTATGGGCAATAGAGGAATGGGACAAGTATCAGCAACATTTGTCAAAGGAGAAGAAAAAGGAAGGGAAAAAGAGGAAGCGTAAAACGAATAATAGCGCGGATGTGAAGGAAGTTCTTGATTTGTCGTGTGATGATAACAATAATGACGTCATGGCCATTGATGCTGATGCTGAGAAAAATGTCACTAGTTTAGCTGCGGCAACTCCTGTTTTGATTTGTGGGCAAAGAAGGTTGAGTGGAGGTGAAAGCTGCCCCTGTGACTACAATCCGGTGAGTGTGGCGAGGTAGAAATATTTGTTTATATATGTAATTATTCGCTCACTCTGTCCCATAAATCATACTTGCTCACTTTTGTCTGTCGACATATCTCAGTTTTGTTTAGCATCACTAGGCGGGATTCTTGATCAGTATCGATACAATGCTGCAAAAATTAAGAATCTGATGTCAAATGGCAAACTTGCTGACCTTCTAGATGACGATGAATCTGATGATAATGACAGCGTTACTCTACAGACACAAGAGGGCACAGATGTAGGAAGAGTAAATGGTAACAACACGTCGGTGACAGGTGTGCAGTTTGCCAAACTGGTACGGAGGCATTGGTCAGAGATACCATCGTTGGGTTCGGAGAAGGATGACAATGAAAGTAAAACGACTGCTGGTGGTCAAAACAATGATATTCGGCTTAGCATTCTTGTCAATAGCGATATAACACGGGCGCATGCGTCGAACTTTATTTGTCACGGAGAACAGAAAATCGAACAGTATTGTAAGATGATTGACACGTGCCAAAATGAGCTCATCCTCTCATCTGCACAGGACCAAGTAACCGATGGGAAGAAGCGGATATCAATTCCCCCCGGCTTACGAAATCTGGGAGCAACGTGCTATCTCAACAGCCAGTTACAATGCCTTGCACAAAACTTGGGTTTCGTCCATGGACTATTTACTTGGAGACAAGTTGGTTCGAGTAATCGCATGTCACAAGTGTTGTCACACATGCAATCAATTCTGGCTAGGATGAAGTATGGCCCACAAAGTGTCATTTGTACCAATGAGTTTGCAACAGCTTTGAGTCTGGAAAATGACGAGATGCAAGATCCAAATGAAGTGAGTTTGTTATTCTTTCTTTACCCTGGCTTGATGATTACTTCATACAACGGCGATGCTCACTTCTTTACTCTATTACAGTTTGCTAGATTGCTCTTTGATAGAATGCAAGAATCTTTCCGCAAATCATCCGACTATCGACTTGAAAATCTCTTGCCGTCAATATTTCGAGGGACATCCGCCTATGTTACAAAGTGCCATGAATGTAATGGACATTCGGAGAGACAGGAGACGTTTATGGATCTGTCCATACCAATCGTGAATGTCGAGGCTAAATCTGCCGGCGATGATGTTGATGTCCAGCGGTGTCTGGATGCTTATCTCCAACCTGAGTTGCTAGTGGAAGACAATCAATATTACTGTTCAACGTAAGTTCGTTTGCACAGTGATGATTTCATGCGTAATAACATGCAACTAACGAATTCTTCTGTGCCTTTGATCTCAGCTGCTCAAAGAAGGCCGACGCATCCCGTTCATTAATTCTAGAACAGATCCCTCCTGTTCTAAACATACAACTCGCCCGATATGTGTTTGATATGGCGACATTCTCGAAAAAGAAGCTGGCAACGAAGGTGAGGTTACCTAGAACTCTTACCGTCCCAACAAAACAGGCTGATAACGGTGACAGCAATCATACCACCGCAAAGTACATCCTGTGCGCAGTTCAAAACCATCTCGGTACGTCAGCTCATGGCGGTCATTACATAGCAGATGTTTTGGATTGGACTACAGGAGTGTGGTATGAGTTCAATGATGAAGAAGTCTCCGTGTTAGATGAAGGACCGAAGTCAAGTTTTGACCCAAATCCAAGCAATTCTTCTGACGATAAAATTTTCAAAGTCGAGGGAAGTGCGGATGCATACAATCTGTTTTATGTTGAGCAGAACTACTTATCACGGCAATCTGTCATCCAGCTCGAGAGCGCAATTGACCGAATTCGCAACAGGGAGCGAGCCATTGATAATGGCGATGACATCCTTGCATCGATTGACGTGCAACGTGTTGAACGGTACAAGTGCGAGAAGGAGTGAGTACAACTTAACCTGAAGTATGCATTGTGACTTTGCTAAAAAAAGACTCTGTTCAACTAACGCACATCACGATTGCCTACAGGCACCAGAAAAGGAGCGACATTCTGAAGAAGAAACTTGCCTTTAGGAGTGAGCAAATTATGCAACTCTTGTGCTCTCAATCGAATTTGTTTCCTGATACAGCTGATCATGTCAGCGATAAGATCTGGGTCGATGCTACAATGCTAAGAAAGTTCTTTTCGTGTCAAGATGGATTAGAGGCTATTTTCCACAGTACTGCTGATTCAATCGAGCTTGAGGATTGCAAGCTTCTTTGTAATCACTCCACAGGACTTCACCCAAGAGCGGTGAGGAAGGGGAAACTGCTATCACGCGAGTTGTATGATGAGCTGAATAGGATTGTGTTGGAAGAGTTCACACAATTCTCAAGTGAGGCAGGAAGCGAGAACAGAGCGTTGCCCAAAAATGTATTTGCAAATCATGCAGTGGAGAATAGCAATTTGATATGCAAGCCATGTGGAATTCAATTTCAGAGCGAGGGCAGAAAAAAGTTAGAGACGTTTCAAACGTTGATATCCATCTATGAAGACTTGGCCGCCGGACAAAATGATTTGGATATCGAGTCCGATCTGTCCCAATCTGATGTCTTTGTTATCTATCGACCGTGGGTCACTTCCTTGAGAAAATGCGTTGAGTCTAGTTTGACCGCAATGAAAGGCATAACGAAAGCGAAGAAGGATGTTGCCTATTACGGAGGGGTCGACGATCTAAATTTAGAAGGCGTCGGCATTGTTGGTGAACAGAAGAAGGCGGAGTCGTCTGACAACAATGGCCTCGACTGTCAAGTGAACACAACAATAACTTGCGAACATGGCAAGTGCCTCGCAATGTACAAGCGTCGTAGCGTGAGGTTGGTCCCTCCTTCAGTTTGGTCGAAGATACTCAAAGTATTTCCCGATGCAATCAGTCACGAGTTTGAGCCGAAGATGGAGGAAGCTCTGGGCAATTGTGCTGCTTGCTTCCAAGAAAAAGAGAAGGAAGAGCTGTTTCCCGTGAAACTAGCAGAATGGAGGAATCAAATAAAAGAGCCAGGCACCCTAAGAGATCTTTACACGAGAGGTGGAAGCGATGGAGAAGCATGCAGCAGCACACCACCCGAAATTGAAATGTTTCTTGAGGTATGCGCTGACTCGAAAGACAAGAGAAACAAACTTACTTGCTACATTGTCCAGTGCCGTGAGATACAGCTGTGGAGAGATGCTTATGATTGCATCGTCAAGACGAAAAAGGCCAGGAAAACGAATGACTTCATCAGAAAGCAACTCAATGGATTACTCTTCAATTTTTGTTCAGACGATGTTGCAGCGCGAAAGTGGAACTTTCGCTCTCTCACTTGCGATAAGCATAAGATGGCTGTCGGTTTTCCTTCTCTAGATATTGATGCGACAAATGGTGACGTGAATAAATTGAAAGAATGGCTGTCATCGTTGGGTGCAGCGAAGTTTGAACTTTTACTCGAAGACGAATTCCGCAGTTTCATCTCATCGCTCTCCTGCTTGGAAGAAATTTTGCATGGAAACAGTTCGGTTAGGCTGGAGCAGGTTGCTCCAACTGTTTCTATTTCAATTCAAGATGGTGCACCGAGAGTAAATGTCCAGCCAACTTTTTGCACTGATGGATGCGAGGTCTCACTTCTTGTTGACGAATATTTAGATAACGGTGTGATTTGTAAGAAAGAAGCAGAAGCAGTGGCTCTAACAGAAAAAGCCGAAGTAGTTCCCATCGAAGAAGATAACGGTGGCCCTCTTTGCAAAATAATTGTGCATCAAATTGAAAGCGGCATGAATATTGACGTTGCAGCGTCTTCAATTGCGCTAACTTTGTCGTCCAACGAAGTTCAAGAAGCCACGAGTCAACGGAGAGGGCTTCGGAAGCGCAAGGCCAAAGGAGCGTTTCCTGTCCACATTGTCGAGATGGCCCTGGATGGAAATTTGGCTCATTTTAGATTACTTCTTTACCAAGTAAGTCGCGAAAGTGTGCGCAACCAACGCCTTTTCATTATGACTCAACCGTTGCAAGAGCCATCTGCCACTGAACTGACTCATGTCAGCGACGAGGAAACCATGCTAGATCTGATTTCAAAGTCATCCTGCAACGATGATTGTCCTACAGAGGAAGAGCACACCATTCATGTAATCATGTCATATGAAGACTCCGTCGCACAAAACAAACGAGGGACGGGGAAACGGATGTCCAAGGAAGAAAGAGACGAAGAAGATGCCATCATCGCAACTCTGACTGACAAGGCATGTGGTGGATGGAAGACTGCTGATGTTGTTGGTCGAGGGAAGAAGTCTGGCAAGCGTCAAGAAAGAGGTTTCCAAGGAACCTTCTTACAATCATCATTGTCTCAAAATTCCGAATCAGAGCATATTAGTCCTGCCAAAGACTCGAACGATAGTATGGCCGTAAAGGTAGACGAGGCAAAGTCGGAAGATTCCTCGGGACGTAAGAATGCATCTGATATGATCGTAAAAGAAATCAAATCTGATGCTGTTCCTAGGAGTGAGCCAAATCAAGACATCCGTCAAACTGACTCGGACGAGATTATGATTATCGACGCAGACGAGGAGGAAGTGCAATCGCCTAACGGAAAGCCAAATATGGTCGTAGACGGTTTTGACGAAGACGAATCCAGCACGGAACCTCAGATGGAACCGCTTGTTATTTCTCAGGATAGCTCTAAGCGGCGTAAATGCAACGCGCCGTGTGCAACACACAATGGGTGCACGATCATGGATGCACTTGATATTGGGTTCGGATGGACTGTGCACTCTGTCCCAAGGAAAAATGGTACAAAAAGTGAAGATAAAACCTATTTCTCTCCGACTGGGGAGAAATTCCGTTCTTTCGTTGCTGTCCAGAGGCACTTGCATCAGAATGCGGTCGCGACTTCTCCGTCTAGAAGAAGGAGAGAAGCATCTCAATCCGAGTTGATGCAGAATGATGATTCTGATTCGTCTGGCATTGATGAATTAGAGAATGTTCTTGGTCAGACGAAGACTTGGAAGACAACCAAGTTGAAAGCATTGAGGAATAGCATTGATGAGGAGCTAAAAACGCGCAAAGACGATGAGCAGGTTGGGCAAAAGTCAAAGTATTTTACCTAACTTTGTAGAGTTACGCTTCATACATTGAGCAATAAATTATATGAATGTTTATATAATCAACGCTTTTCTATAGCGCGCGAAGAAGAAGCCATCGTTCCACTCTGAAGGAAGCAGTGTAATCTCGTGGGGTCTACTGAAACCATCACCTTCCGCTGAGAAGGGCCAAGGAACAAAGCCTCCATCAATGTAGACTTGAGACTTTTCGAAAGACCTTATAACTTCTTCATTCTCCTCTTCAAGGAGGGAGCATGTTGCATAAACCAATGTGCCGTTATTTTTGACGAATGAAGCTGCCTTTTGGATGATATCTAATTGAAGATCAGGGAGATACTGGAGTGTTTCCTCCTTGCTCATTAGCCATCGTTGAGAAGGGCGTCGACGAAGAACACCCGAGCTTGAGCAGGGTGCATCCACCAGCACCACGTCAAACATATAGTTATCACTGGCGCTGAATTCTTTCAGTTCTATTGGTGACACAGTTTTCAGAGTACATCTTAGATTGTCCTGTTTACACTCTGCAATACCAGTAGACTTATCAAGATCGAAACCCACCCGACTTAGACTTCCTTTAATTTGACGGAGTCGCTCATCTACAACATCATGCGATACAACATTCGCTACTGCTATGTTGCATTTAGACTCGTCGGTCTCTGCCTCCATCTTGAGATTAAAAATAGCTGATGCGATTGCAAATGTTTTGCCCCCGTTACCAGCACAGTAATCCAAAACGTCCATACTGCCACTCGTTGAAGGAGGAACCAAGTCTAAAGCCCGGACAATGCACTGAGAGCCTGCATCCTGAACTTCAAATAATCCTTTCTGATAACTTGACATGCTCCAAATAGATTTTGGTAGCTTCTTTCTACCCCTGCCATCCGTGGGTGGATTGATACAAATGCATCCTGCTGGCGAAGATAATAATTGTCCCATTACTCGTCCATTGCCTTTATATTGCTTCATTTCATCAAAATCATACATGTCTATATTTTGCGGTTTCAGAATATCCTTCATTGGAAAAGCTTGCACGCCATCATTTTCCCACAGCCAGTCGCATAATTCACCATCAGTTCCATTGAACTTTATTGCATTCTTTCGTATTGTAATTGGTCCAGGCTCATTCATCAACGAACATATTTGCTTTGCTGTAACAGATCCATACTGAGAGAGTAATGAAGAGGCAAGAAACAGTGGTATACTGTGCTCAATGGCAAGCAGGATCGCTGGATCATTGCTTCTACTCATGAGTGTTGATTGGATGGATTGCAGTTGTTGCGTCGAATCTTTCGATACAATATATTTGGCATGTTCCGCGACCATCAAATCACACATGCGCATTTCCTCTTCTACGCTACACGATGTAAACTCGCATATTATTTGCTTTTCGCCGAAATGTGGAGAGAGCTCAGTATAATTCAATGGGTATGGAAGAGGGAAAGTGGCATAATTGCCCTGTGCAGCATCAGCAGCAGCGACAACAAAATGACGCAATCGCATAACACTCGTTCCCAAAATTAATTCCGCAAGTCTCCCCCTCGATTTTTCCATTGATTTGTTTCCACCAGTCGTTGTTGCATTATTAGATTGATGATTTTGCTGTCGCGGGGAATATTTCTTACGAAGAAGACGCTTCAATGCGACTTCGGCGGTAACTGGTTTAATGGGTGTCAAATTATTCTCGTCGGTGTGTTCTGGAAAGAATACGGGAAGGAGAGCTACGGCTGCCTCTTGCCGAAGCTCGTTATCATCCCAATCACCACCATCATTTTCTTTATGGTGACAGTTTATATCGATCGATACACTCCGAGCACTGCTCTTTGAGTGAGATGTGTATGATGTGAATTGGAAGCTAAAGCTACAGACTAACTTAAAGATCGCCGTAGCTATGATGGCAATCGATAATGTGATCCTCATAGATCTCGCAGGAGAAGAAAGCATCACAAAGAAGAGGCTTACCTCTAGATATCTATTGAACTGATGCTACTTTGTTGATGTTGTTGTTGTGTATGGTAGACCTCAAAATGTGAGAAAAGAAGAAGTGGGGGTTTAGGTTATTTCTGTACGCACGGTTAAATAATGAAATTTTGTGTACATAAAAAGGGGGCAAAAAGGGGGCCAGGGACCAGGGTACCTACCAGGGACATCGAGTTTTTTAGGCATTGATGTTGTTTGTCACTGCTGAGGACTCCCATTCTGGGTGTCAGGTGTCTCCTGCCATTACCATCAGGAAATACTAATTCCTACGTAGAGACTTCTTCATTCTCCATTATTTCTCTTTCCATTCTGACCAACTGCATTTACTAATTCCTACGTACCAAGATTCTGGTTCGTGTCTCATGTCTCTCTACATACTTCCTTGCAAGAAGAAGTTGTACCACATTTGTGTCCGCGTCTAGCAAGTTGTTACCACAGTTGTACTGTCTAACTCTACTACTAGACCGCTACCGTCCCAATACTCTCCAAGAACATGAACTCTACTCGGATGCTGGTCCTCAAATCTTCGAGGGACATCGGCATCGGGCATGAGGTGGTCTTCTCCAAGGGTAACTTGAAGGATGATCCGGCCTACGATGCATACGATGAAGAATCGCCTCCGGACAGGTGGTTCACTCCCTCATCTGCCGACGTAGCAGGTGGAACAGATGAGGAACTTCCCAAAAATCTGCGCCTCTTCCGCAGTTATCTCTTTAAAGAATTTACGGTTTGGGGACTCCCTGTTAACATTCTAATTCTAATGTATTCCTCGTAAGTGAAAAAATATGTGCTACATTTTTCTTGTTGATTGTTGACTGCATTATAATATTATACTAATTTTTCTCTCGTGCAACAAACTCTATTCATCTAATTATTATCAACAGGTATTTGTTCATTGCATGCCTCATTGTCGCAGAAATGAGTGACTTGACTCCAAACTATCATGCGTAAGTCATTTATTGCGCGAATTAAATGGACGTTTTTTGTCCCCCCCAACTGTATTCCTGTCATTTTTCGTCTGTCTTCTCATGTATCACGTCAATATAATAACAGGTATTGGGTTGCAGGTATTGTGAGTTATGCAATTTGGTGTGCCGTAGGCTTAGCCCACTTTCCATACGAGTGTTATAGTGGACGTCAACTCATGGCATGGAATGGGCTAAACCTATGGTCAGCCTAGCCACTAAAGGGGTGTTTATCTCTTCTCAGCCATTACACACATTCCATGGGCATTTTATGTGCTTAAAATGCTCCTCTCAGTGAGCTGGATACAAATCCGTAAGGNCTCAGCTCACTCTCAGCTTTTCAAACCTGTGCCCCACTTCATCTCAGCACCAATACTCGCTGAGAAGAGATATGCTGGCTAGGCTGACCATAGGTTTAGCCAATGGGCTCTACTTTACACTTCTCGAACGAATTCTCTTTTATGGAACCATTGCCTTCTTTATCCTAGCTCATGTTCATGTACTTTATGACGAAGAGGCCCGACAGATGAATGAGACGCATGGCTTTGATAAATATTTACTTGTTCTCTTGGGTGTCTCCGTCTTCTTTGACCAAAAGTTCATGGATCCTGCGTACCATACACTTTACTTGTACTACCAAGGTGCAATTACTAAAGATGAGCTCGAGGTAGGAGGAGCACGTCCCATTGCTGGCCTAAGCAACGAAGCTCTCAAGAAAGTAGCCCAGAATTCCAGCAAAGTGCTGGGTATATCTGATGACGCAAGCAAGACTATCCAGGAGTGCCTCGATGGACAACGAATTCGCAAGAACAAGGAGGAAGCACTCGATGATTGGACCTTAACTATCTCCAAGATCGCTCGTGCTGTATCTTTTGCGCCGTCTTTCTGCGTCCCCAAGTCTAAGATTACTTCCGCTCAATACCAAATGCTTATCTGTCAAATGATCCTCTATATTCGTGTTTACATGGATACGGGTAAACTTGAAGTTGGCGAGGAAAATTTGAAGCGGACAGCTCCATTGAGTTTCAATGAAAGTGTCTGGAAAGCATTGCAACTATCTATGCAGCTCCCGATGTCTTTCTTTGTTGCTTTAGTACCAAGGACCTTCTACGGTGTCGTCTCAGCCTCATTAGTGGTAAGTCTATTCTTTAGTGCTTTATTCGTGATGTTAATCCACATGTCTTTTATATCCACTGCTCATTCGCGTCATCAACAGCCTAAATTCACGGGGTCGTTTATCGAAAGTGCGGCTTACGGTATCATAGATGTGGCAACCAACAGTTTTATTGTGGTGATGGTTCTCAGTTTTCTCGCCCCAGTGATCAATCTCCTGTCGAGTTATGTTGAGTCTAGATTCACGACAAGCATGGTGGATCAATGTCGACGCAAGATGATTCGCTCTACTTTGAAAGGAGGAACTAAATTTGACGAAGAACATCGCCCCGGAAAGTTGCAGGATACTTTTTCAAGCCAAGTGAATCAGCTTGAGCTGTATCTCACTTCTCGTCTTTTTTCAGATCACAGTTAGTACAGAATTTTATTGAGATTGCTGGCAGCGGTTTTTTTATGGTGCTTGTATTGGTTCCTCTTGGTGTGCAGGTCATCAACGGTGTTAGGCCGATTGGAGATTTCATAACAATTTCAGGTTCTGCCTTGGCTCTAGTCTTCCCTATCAGTTACCTCGGACAGATCCAAAATATGACCACTTTGTACTCGTTTAATGGACGATCAACTTGACGAAGAAAAACCTTCTTCCAACTCATCAAGCACAAAGGCTGTCCTAAAGAAACTCTCCAGTTCCTTATCAATCAAAGGTATCAAATTCCGATACGCCGCCAAGCTTCCTGATGTTATCAAGGGTGTTAGTATCGGTCTAAGTGCTGGGTCGTACGCTGTGCTCTGTGGTGAATCAGGATCAGGCAAGTCGACAGTTTTGAGTTTACTAATGCTTTTCCAGAAGCCCTCTGAAGGTACAGTCGAATGGGATGGTACTGATATCTATAACGCAACTTTGGATAGCTTCCGAGAGAACGTGAGTGTGATGTTTCAGCAAACCATGATCTATCAGGCTACTATTCGTGACAACATCTTATTCGGTCAGCCTGAAGTTCCTGGAGCTGTGGAGAAGGCAGCAAAGGATGCGGAGATTGCCGAAGTTATCGAACGTCTTCCGGATGGTTATGATACTGTTATTGGTGGCGATGCACTCGCAGGAATGTCTGGAGGTCAGCTTCAGAGGGTGTGCATGGCGCGTGCTTTGTACAAGAAGCCGTCCGTGCTCTTGCTTGATGAAGGTGAGTTGACAGCATTTACTACTTGGTTTTCTCTTTACGTGGTCTTATTGTCTCTCACATGTATTTGTTAACACAGCTACTTCTGCCTTGGACGCCGAGACGGAACATTCAATCATCGAAACACTTGTCAGACTGCGCGACGAAGAAGGATTGACCCTGATCAGTGTGTGAGTCATCACCCTTCGACTGCTGTCAAAGCCGACAAGATTGTTGTGTTGGAAAATGGCGTGATCGCCGAGGAAGGAAAGTATGATGAACTTGTGTCTCGCGAGGGTAGTATTTTCAAGAGAATGGTTGATGCAGGGGAGGAGCCATTGGGAGAATAAGAATAAGGGGAGAAGAGGGGGATTAAGGGTGTATAGGTTCATCTGTGGCTAAACCTATGGTCAGCCTAGCCACAAAAGGGTGATTTGTTAGTTCTCAGCCACTACACACAATCCATGNGAGAATAAGAATAAGGGGAGAAGAGGGGGATTAAGGGTGTATAGGTTCATCTGTGTTATGTTGTGGTGTTGCCTGAACCGTATTCAATGTCAATGTTGCTTCCTTTATAAAAGTGCAAGAGAGTATAGCAAACTTCGATCCCATTTCTGTTATATCTTATTACACTCATTTCCTTTTTACTAAAGAAACTCCTCCTCAGCCTCAGCGATCTGCAGTTATAATGCGTCTTGTTGATTATCTTCAAAGAAAGGCAGCCTAGGAATGCACATTTTTCAACCTTTTCGACATCCTCATGACAGACACAATGAAGATGTTGGGATGTCTAAAGAATGCCTCTCTCAGAATGACAAGGACGGATTTATCCACATGATGTTGATGTGAGTTGCATCTTCCGGAATAATTTCGCCGGCCTCGCCGGTGTAATTGTAACGTCTAATTCTAATATTATCGCCCTCGGCCGCCCTTATGGGTGAAGCATTTGACGACACTCAGCAATAAAGTGTCGAGATGAGTATTATTTCAAAATGAGAGTACCAACTATCAAGTAGCAAGGAGCTTGTAGGGGAGTAGGTAGATATGTAGCATGCAAACCGAAGGCAAACCCAGGGGTGCATATCAAATTGTTGCATGCCAACATAAGTCTATTTGAGGGCTAATGTTAGAGGTAAAGTTAACTGCAGCTCTTCAACACGATGACATCATCTGTTGCAACGAGTACATAATTTGCAAAAGCCAACAGCTGGCTAACTAAATGTAGAGATGTTGGTGTCACCAAATTATCAGCAGTGGCCTAGCAGTGGCAATGATATGAATTGTCATCGGCATCATCAATAATTAGCGTCATCAACACGGACAACCTCCACCATCATGCAGCTGCGTCGTTTGAATGTGTCCCTCCCCCTCAGCTGCCTACTGACATGTTGTTGTTCTGCAGCCGCGAACGAACTCCATTCCACAACTTCGTTACAACGTCAAGGATTGCAAACGCTACACCTTCCTCCGGCTCCGGTGACCCCATTTCGAGGTGGACTGAGTGCTGTACAAAGTGATAACCATCGCAGCGGCGGTACCAAAAATGATGATGATACAAATTCAGAGAATGGTGACGATGGATCAGTTGAAGCAAGTAGTAGTGATTACAATAACAACCGCCACCACCATCAGCAGCAGCAGTCATCATCATCATTGCATCACAATGGCAGCAGTATAAAATCATTCTCATCATCATGGACACCAGAAGATTTTCCCGATCCATGGACCAACCCTCTCTTATGTGGGGGTGCAGCCACATCCTCCCAATTGAATAATCAACAATCATCACAACTCAATCTGACACCACAACAATCACAAATAATAATGAAACGACCACTCTTTTGTGATCCAGATCAAGTACTCGATAAATCCACACTGCGCACTGTCATGGTCAAATTGTGGGAGTTTTCACAAGAGTTTGCTTCCAAGAATTTTGTGGAGGGTGGTGACTTTGGTTTGTGGGACATGGATGATGATGACGAGAATGAGGAGGAGTTACAACAACAACTACAGAGTGATGATCATGATGGTGTAAATTCGAGTAACGAGGCTGTGCATTCTAGTAATGATAATGACAGCAGGTCAGATCAAACGACACATAACGTACGAAGGAGAAGATTGCATCATCACCAATTTTTATCCACTCAAGACAACAACAATCCAATCATCCACAAACACAACAACAACAGACAGCTATCCTCCTCATCATCATCCAACAATAAACACAATGGTCTATCTGAAACAGACACAGTCGAAGTGGCCATAGCACTCGTCCAAAAGATTAACCTCCCCGCAATACTACGTGCCGATTCCTACTTCTTTTACTCCGATCAGGATGACATGGTGAATGATGCAGCTCAATACTTTGCACGGTATGTTCATGACACTTGGAACAAACTTGTGGAACAGCAGCAGCTGCAACAGCAAGACGAGAGTGGAGGTGATACAACCACGAATAACAATATTGTATTGATATTCATTTCGGTACATGATCGGATATGTTATATATCATCAGGGACAAGAATAGCAACAATTTTGCCATGGTGGAGATTAGAACATGTCGTACAAGATATGAAACCCATGCTCCGTAAGGGACGGACGGGGGATGCATTGGAAATAGCCATTGATGACATGACAACCTTATTACGAGCGGGGAGTCCCACGGTAAAAGATCGGATGGACGACTTCTTCTCCAGATTTGGTGTTGTCTTGGCCTTTGCACTGTTTACCTTTTTGTTTGCCACATATGGAGAATTTCAGGATCGGAGGAAGAGAGTGATTTTGGCAGAACGGAGGAGTCGAATGAATGCGGGGGAGAGGGAGAAGGCTCGTTTGTTGCAGAAGGAGTTTCAGACGAAGGTTTGTCCGATTTGTCTGGAACCTTTTGAGGGTGGTGGTAGCACCAATTATGAGAGTGGGAAAGATGATAATATTAATGTCGACACAGATGTTCTGACATCAACGAAGGAGTTTGTCAGAAAGAAAGAGAAGAAACATAAGCAAGTGGATAGCCATGGTATTCCGCTGAAAGGGAACGATGACAAACCGATCAAATTCCTTCGATGTGGACATATATTTGATGAGACGTGTTGGACGATGTGGGTGGATAGCGGGCATGGAAATGCCATGATGTGTCCTGTATGTCGTCAAGATATTGGGCGTGGAAAGAGAGGCAACAGGCGTCATAATGATGCAGGTGACGCAGCGACGCCCACAAATAATGATGGTAATTCAGGGCAGCAACAACAATCCTTGTTTCTTCGGATAATGGAGCATGCCCATGCTGCGACGGCACCTGCAACACTCCTGCGTCCAGTCAATAACTTGCACACTACTACCTATGGCTCTACATTGTGGTCATCAACTCGCCCTGACTACGAAGAAGGTTTGAATGATTCGTCTGCGACATCGTTGTATTCTGAAGAAAGTGCTGCCTTAATATAGCATGAAAGACAGAGGCAGAGGGAATGTATTTAGAGAATGTGCCATTGTCATCAGCGCTGATTATTACTTTTCGAGATTAGAGAATGTTTGTGTTTGTAGATTAAACGTACACAAGTTTAGAGTGTAATTCATCCGTCTCTTTTGCTTTCAATGCTCTTATCTTTCATCTTTTGAAGCTGTACAACATTATTTCCCCTGCCTAAGCCGGAGCAACGGAAGCTAATGACATCGAGAGCTGCAAATAAGTTTAACTCTAACATTAGCCCTCAAAGTAACTTCTTGTATTGGCAGCAATCAATCTTCAAAATCCAACATGTCGAGCTCTCTGTCTCAAAAGTAATGATAACGGACACACCTGTTGATCTAGTTCCCCGACTATCAAAGTCAAAGCATAGATAGAGAGATATAATAATGCAAACAATCCGAGGACGGAAGCGGGCCAGCTCGCCCACCAATGCAACGCTACCACACAGCACTTCCTCCACGGGGAGCGGCACCACGAACAGCAGCTCTTCCGGCAATAATAATTTCGCAGTACGACGATCTGCAGCTGCATCCAGATCATCATCTAGCACCAATCTGAAAGCAGCCATCATGATACTATTATTGTGTAGTTTGGTGTTTGGATCGTTTTATCTTTCGTATGATGTGGTGAAGAAGAGTATGGAGGTGCAGAAACATGTGCAAGCTAATAATCAAAACGTTGCAAAAAATACTGCTGCTACAAAAGAGGATGGAGCAACTGCAATACAATCACCAAAAGAAGATCTAACATTATCAAAACCACAACAAACACCGCCGCCGCCGCCACCGCCTATCAATTCAGACAAGTGTGCATTCCGATCCTATCCCAAAAGCAGATTATACGGCCTACACGATAAATCACAGCCCAACTTTTTATCCTCCGATGCCACATACATTCGGGGCGAATTACCAACTATTCTCAACCCAATTGAAAAGGATGATGCGGATCAAACAGCTCCGGTGAAACCATGTTTGGATACAACGTCATGGGAGACACTTTGGGATGAATCGACCAAAAAGAATCGTCTTCCGTTTACGGATGGGCATAATCCTAGTATTGTCTCTCTTGCTTCCAATCCATACATACAGGGGACCAACAACAACAATGACAATAACAAACAACATGTACGGTTGGATCCCAAACATATAGAGGCTCTAACATCCGCCTTTCCAAACTATCCACCCAACAATTTATTCCTGGGAGTAACAATATTCGGCAATGGACAATGCAAATTTGGATTATCGGAAGAAGAAGTCACGACATATAATTTCAGTACGTATAATGATCCACCGGATGGGAAGAGGACGATTATTGCTGTTATGACTCCACCTATGCCATTGGATACTGAACAAAATCAACAACAACAACAACTTCCATTTCAAATATTGGGACAGACAACCCTCCTACTCGAACGAGATGTCAAATATGGTACCAAGCGTCAAAGAGGCAAATTCATCGAAGCTGAATCCAACCCCCAAGGAGGATATACACGAATACATCAAGAATTCGATGATCCACGATTCTTCTTCCATGAAGGACGATTGTGGGTGTTGTATCGCAATGGACCGTTGTTTGGTTATCAGGATCAGATTCATAATCCTGTTCATTTTGAAAGTGTGACTAATGACGAGAAGGGAGGAGGAGGAGGGGAGGGTACAGAAGAAGTCAAGTTTGTTGCCTATGTTAAGGCTAGTGAAACTGTACGTGTTTGTTGTGGGAGGAATATTGCATTGATTTCGGAAGAGGCAGCACGCAATGTGGATGATGGAAGTAGTGGTAAAAGCAAGGGTGGTGATGGGAAGACGGCGGAGATGGAATGGATGCCAAGTGGGAGTTTAAAAGCATTAACTTGGGTCGATCCTGTTACCGTTGTGGATGTTGATTTGGGTGATGTGACAAATTTGTTGAAGGATCATCGTCGGCTCTCAGAGGTTGACAAGGACGTAGGTGATGGGGTAGCGATGCAAGCAAAGTTGGGAGAAATATCCACACATCATCGTCGATTAGGGTCGGCAAAGAAGCCCAAGTCGAACATACACGGTACTAATGGGTACTTGGTCCCACTTCCATCGTCTGGTGAACTATTGGGCATTGCTCACTTTCACCGACCGGAAAATCGGAAAGAATCCAACTATGCTCTTCATGGACATCATTATACTCATGCGTTTTTTACCATTGCGAGGAAACAGCAGTCCAATAATAGTGGTGGTGGCGATGTCGGAAACGCCACATTCCAATTGAAACGCATCTCGAATGAATTCTTATTCCGAGCTCTCTCTGTGCCCATCGGAGAGAAGGAATCACCAAATGATGGAGATATAATTCAATTTGCGTCAGGTCTCGATGTCTACGGCAGTGATATTGACGGAAAGTTAATTCTATCGTATGGGATAAATGATTGTGAAGGTGCAGTACTGACAATATCGATGTCAAAGCTGCAGCGGATGTTGATCGAAGTGGAGCCGGGACAAGAAGTTGCTGACTTAATGAGGACGGCAATGCGCTAGAGATAATAATCATAATTATGATGCTTAGCTCTGAGAGAAGATTCTCGACGGAGGGAGTAGCCATCTTCTCATTGGCCGAGGGCTACATTTTCCAGCTTACGATACAAATGTCATTCTTAAACAATTCTTTTGGCACGATACATCGAAAATGTTCTCTTTGCGATGATTGATCATGATCATTGTGAAACGTATCATTGACTCATGTACAATCTATCTCCAGCGACGCGGCAGGGCATCGGTACAATGCGATTTACGCTCTTGCCGAGCGAACAATTAGATTTAATTCTACGGGGTCGGGGGGCAAGTCATTTGCGCAGATGCAGGGAGAAGGTAAGAATAGAGGTTGCAGTGAACAAAGATGATGCATTAACTGGAACTGAAACATATCAGTAGAAAGGTAGTGTAAGTAGTAGTACCGAAACAATTTCACAACGCAAATGTTTCATCCTCACTTGAGATTTTCCCTTCCACGCTTTTGCTGCAACCTACCTTCATCAGTATCATCGTAGCCGTCGACTTGGTTAATAATCGACAACCAAGCACGTCTGAGAATTCCTTCGCTGTCATTCGAAAGAGAACGCAACGCCTTTCATTCAATCCTGTCGGTGAATCCAAAGGGCTACAGCCGATAAAGATGACATGGTCAGGATTGTTCTTGACAAAATCCGTTGCCGTCGCCCAGGCAGCTTGAGCTAATAGAACATGCGTATACCATCTTTGTTGAGGTTCAGGGTCGTGAATATAGTTGGAGTTCGTCATG
>JALLBH010000483.1:0-40597 GCA_036940005.1 Skeletonema menzelii
GTCTTCCATTTCTTATAGTCGTAGATGGTTGATCATATATGGAGTGTGTATGTTACATGTTTCACGAAAGAGCATCAAGAAGAGAAGATGTCTTTTCCTATTCTCTTGAGGGACGAGGGCTTCACTCTTCCGCTTCTTCTTCCTCTTCCTGCTCTTCAACGAAATTGCGGTCGCAAAAGCTGCCGTTGCTAGTCCAACTGCAGAAATTATCTGTGTCGGTCTCACACTCGTTGCGAGAAGTTCCATCAAAGTCACTGCACCTGGTGATATCACACTGACTGGTGTTACTAGTCCAAGTGCAGAAGCCACTACTCTGACATTCGTTGCGACTAGTGCCATCAAGGTCGATGCACCTCAAAAAGCACGTACCACTATTTGAGTGATACACGCAACCATTAGCGTTACGGCAAGAGCTCCTGTTGCCGTCGAACCTACTGCATGAAGTACGGGTTTGGCTGGAGTTGCGGCACTGGTTAGAAATACTGTTCCAATCGCAACCAGCGTTTTGGCAAGAGCTCCTGTTCCCGAAGCTGCTGCAGCTCCTATTACTGCTGGGGTTGCGGCACCGATTAGAAATACTGTTCCAATCGCAACCAGCGTTTTGGCAAGAGCTCCTGTTCCCGAAGCTGCTGNGCACGTGTTTTGCCCACGATTAGGACAATCCATTTTGGTGTCACAGTTGGCGAAGGCGGCCAAGACTTCCTCTTCGGGGAGGATTCCTCTAAGAGACTGTACACGTATGGTGTAGACGGTGGCAAGGGAGGGAGAGGCAGGCGTTGGTGTAGAGATGGGGTGGATGAGAAAAAGAGGAGGAAGGAGGAGGAGAAGAAGAAGAATGACTGCGTGTTAGAAAGACGTCAAGGAAAGACAAGCAGATGCTAAGCACACTATTGCGTCCAGCACTCCAACGTGTCCTCACGATCGCGTCAGACAAGCTGTCGCAAATCACAATCCAACAAACACAATAACCCGAAGAAACAGCACATAATGCTACTCACCACGGTAGCGGCAGAGGCGCCAGGCAAGGCCGCGACGGCGGCACTGAGGAGAACGGCAACGGATGATAGCTTCATGATGATAGTAGACGGTAGATGTGGTGGCAATGTGGTTAGACGATGGTGTTGACGATGGCACTAAACTCTTTTTATGACAGAAAGTTGAGGGCAAACAAAATCGATCGATCTTGCTTTTTTACTCGAAGCCACGGTGGAATCAATACATAGATACGTAAGGTTTTGTTACAGATATGGATTCTTTATGTCTCTATTTCAAAGTTCGCAAAAGTTGTTTTGAGGGCGCCCTCTATGAAGTAAGCGGTTTACCAATCTGATTTATTAGCTAAGCAAGGATAAAAGGGGGTAATGCCCGCTGAGTTTAGATGGTAGATAAGAATTTGAATACTCGTACGGAAGGTTTATGTCTCCCGCCAACTCAACATCTTCATCCTCCATATCTCATCCGTCCGTCGGTCCAAGAAGTTACTTCTCCACTCTTTTCTAAGTACGCACATACATAACGCTATCCACGTGACGGGCACAATGGCGTCATCCAGTGTCGACGACGATGACTTAATACCCAAAATGTATTCAACCATCGACGAGATCAGCAGACATCTCCACCATACTGGCTCAATAATATCTGCTGCAAACTGCGACACAAACAGTTCGACCACCCTGCACGAAAAGACAAAAAATAAGACCCACCTCTTTCTCCACTTTGATGTCAACGAAACTATACTTCTCGGAGATCCAGCCGGTGGGGACTCGGTTCATGAATGTGTGAATAAAATTATCGCCAAGTCTGCCTTTGTGAGCACGAGTGGAATCGATGATCATCAGGATGATCCTACGCAGCCAAGGATAAAGCGATCTCCATCTTCAGGGAATATATGCGATACACATCAGTTTGAACCTACCCATTGGTGGAATGGCATGTCAATCAATGATTGCAATTCCGCACCACCGCCACTCTATACTGGTTGGGTGATACCTCCGAATACATGTCCATTTTATCGTACGAGGTACAAAGTGCATGCCAAGAAGTTTACTTCGACACTGCATGGGCAAGTGTATCGTCCATTGTATGAGAAACTTTGTTTGAAAATGGGGTTGGATTGTGCTCATGCTGATGATGGTATTGGTGGAGAAAGTGATGTGCAGCAGTATCAACCAACGAGTGTATTCAAAAATTTCTTACCGGCATTTTGGCAAACTTTGCAGTACTACTTTCCATCCACCAAAACAGAGTTGTCAAATGAATACGCTCAGTCGGCAATGGTGGTATCAGTAGGAACGGATTGCAGAAGGCTACCACCTCCTCAAAAGGTGACGCTTGTCTTACGAACGTTTGGGTTGGATTTACCAAGAGTTGCAACCGCTATTTCAGAATTTGCAAAAGGAAATCATCCAGATTATCCTACCTACAGCAATGAAGATTTAATCTTGGCAGAGGGTGACTTGTTTTGCTCCGGTTGGAGTTATCACAGCAATGGAAGTGATGACAAGGAAGAGCTCGTGTATTCTCTTCACCGTGCCAGTGATCAAGGAGAGAAAGGGGAACCTGTCTACTCTGGAGACGATGACATTCTCAACTTTTTACAAACCAAAATTATCGTTGGTATACAAGATAATTATCCTTTCTGGAGAGAGAACAATCATGCTCCCTGGGCGGGTAAACCCGTTTGGACTAACACTATTGTGCATGGGCATGATCATCACCATGTGCTACTTGATGATAATATTCATAATGATCCCTCGGATGGAGCTGGTGGCATTCGTGTACCTGTAGTGTCTGAGAATGATGAAGATGGTGGGAGTAGTAACAACTACAACCGCTATGAATCTCTTCATGGGCAAGAGGCACTTGATCTGCATGGACGACATTTGATACGTGTCCCAACAATACGTCCAAGTTTGGAGGATGACTGGTTTATTAGACAGATTGAGATGGCTCGTTGGCTAGAAAGATGAGATTGGCAGTAATTGACTTAATTCCAGTTAGATTTGTGTTCAATGATTAAGGTAACAACTACATGCAAACATACATAACACCAATGCACCCAGGCAAAGAAGTCATTTCTTCTTTCCCGAATTCTTCATCAAAATGACTTTTCTCTGCTTCGAAGTACTGTTGAAGCTGAACGCCTTCTTCGGAGTGGCTTCGTCGGATGTAGCACTCACAGTACTGCTTGCAGTCACGTGGTTGCTTCCAACTGTGTGAGCGGAACTGCGGGCTTTCCTCCTCTTCGATTTCTTCAAAAAATCGTGATCTTTGCTCAACTGCAACGCCTTTGCATGAGCACCCCATTCTTGATATAAAAAGTAGGCATCTGTTAAGCACTCGTTAGAGGCCGCCTCGTCGTTCTCTTTTCTTAAAAATGCCGCATATCTTTCATTTATCATTGCCTCCAGGTTGACGAACTTCCCTTCTGCACATGATTCGATCGCTTCACGAAAGGCATCCCGACTGGGACTTTTCATCGACTTCAAGAACAAATACACAGGTCGAGCATTCACAGAGCCACTCTTAGATAAAAATTTGAAGTGACCCAAGCACTTCTCTCCCAACGCTTTGTAAGATGCACAGTCTTTTCTGTGACACATGGCAAAGGCCGCTAGGCCGGTGAAGGCTAGGCGGTTATGCAATCGTGCAACGAATTGATCTTGTAAGGGATAAGTCTCAAGGATCTTCAACAAGTCGATCATGTCCTCCTCATTCCAAAAAACGAATGCCAACTGCACTCGTAGACTGCTCGAGTCACGAAGCGTCTGAAAATGAGCACTACCCTCGAGCTCACTCAATACTTGCTCTTCGTTGAATGCCTCACCTATCAACTTGGATGGGTTATCACTCGGCTTGCGTAGATTCAGTGCAAACTGTCTGAACATCGAGAATAGTATAAGGCTCGACTGGCGTCCCAAATTCCTGCAATATTCCTCGACCACTAAAAGCTTGGACTCAAAGATAGGCCCGAGCTCGCAGCCTGCACCGAAGAAGCATTGGACGTAGCCGTTAAGTCCATTGAGAGACATCTCGACCTCTCCCATGAGCTTGACATTTGATGAAGATGAAATGTAAAATAAGTTCGGACATCTTTGAGAACGAGAAAGACGCACAGCTACAACTGAAGAACATACCTTGAAGTCTTTGTAGCTTTGCAAAAATGGACTGGTCAAACTACTGAAGGGCTGCAATAAACACATGGCTAAAGACACGCACATAACAGCCTGTGCATGATTCTGTTTGTCGTCACGTATTTGAAGACTTAGGGCCTGAGTAGCTGAAGCAAATTCATTCGCCTTTTTCACATCATTTTGCTTTACGTGCAACAATGCAAATACCCCCAATATAGGTGCCAAATTTGAGCTCATACTTCCCTTCTTCAGAACATACTGGATTATCTTCCAATTCATCAGCTTCATAACGTCCAGCTTTCCAGAATCTGTAAGTGTGTAGACGGGAGTGAGCTTTTGTGAGAAAAGTACATGCATGTTTCTTCTAGCAGAATGAACAAACAAACTTACACAGGGCACAAAGATTCAATTGTTGACACAAATCAAGCAGAGGATCATCCTTGATTGGGAGAGTCGTGAGGCAGGATATAGATCGGTTCCGTAAAGCTAGTTTGTATTTCATCTCCTCCTTTGCCATCACTGCTTTGGTTGGAGACAGAGGGATATCAAAGCCATACTTGGTGAGTATTTCCAATCCTATTTCTGCGCCTTTGCCAAAATCACTTGTTTCACTAGTCAGACACAAGATGCGGTGAGAATATGCTATCAACTTTTCATCCGGTGTTTTAGCGTTTTTGATAACTTCATCAATAGCAGCCCTCGCCGCATCATATGCACCTGTCGATACATTAGATTGCTTGTGAGATAGAGTCTGCTCAGAAAGTACATGAAGATAAGTATCAACAAATGTGATTGTTTACTCACCAGAAGAATACTCTGATACCAACAAAGCATCATAAAGCTTCAGCGTGATCTCGTAAGAATTACCCGTCCACGTCCTACCCGACGACTTCAAGCTTTCCAATCCTTTGCGCAGCAACGCATTCTCCTTCCCTAGTGCACCACTATTCTTTGCCAGATGCGAGACTTTCACGTTCAGCTTGACCAACTCATAGCAATCCGTCTTTTCGACTGGCAGCGAGTTCAAAATATCGACAGCGACATACTGACACCATTCCCTATCAGAACCTTCTGCCAAAAGTACCGATGAAATGTGCAGCAATGTCTCTTCCGAATCAGACTTCTCTGACGCAAATTTGAGGGATGCCTGGCGAATTCGATCATGAGCGAATATCCAGTTCGGACTCACCAGTAGCAGCATCCCCTCATCGGATGATTGCTGTAGTAGATCCTTCACCTGACTCTCTTCGTACGTAGCACCATTATGACACATCAGCGCCTTCAAAGTGGGAACATCCAGTGCGTTTGGAATGTACGCCATAAGCGATAGCAGCTCTTGTATCTCTTCAGGTAAGTCCCTGATTTTGCCTAATACCGATTCCACCACATCAGCCGACATGTTATTGGCCAGCTCAACTTTCGTGACCACCCATCGCCATTCAAAGCACATCATATCGTAAAACAGAATATTCTTACGCACGAGCTCCTCCAGTGCCTGTTTCGTGAAGAAAATGTTCCCCATCGTAGTTTGATAGACTGCGCTCGACAGCTCCTGCACTTCGGCATCGTCTTCCTCCTTCTTCACCGAGTCTGCAATGAACGCTGTAATTGACGTAGGGGAGAGACTGAATAACTCCATCTTTTCCACACTTTCGTCTCCCTTGGAAACATTATCCATCAACTTGCTAAATGAGTGTTCGACATCTACCTCGTTCGATCGATACGCACAAATGAACATGAGATTCTGAAGTTCTGAACTCGTCAACAGAACATTCAGCATGTCAAATGACGCCTCGTCTGCCCATTGTAGATCGTCCAGAAAGATTATCATTGGGTTGTCCAACGCTCTGCAAATGGCACAAAATAGCTGCAACGTGCATTCCTTGATCGCTGACATGGTCGAGTGCACGGCCGAGTCCCCAGTTGCTCCCTTCCCATTGGTATCCATGCAGCTATCAAGAAGTGGCGTCAGCACTGGGAACGTCGCACGCAATATCGCATCTCCCTCCTTCCCCGGTCCTATTAATTCCGATTGCCTGATACTTTCCCACACTTTTTGACGCTGTTCATTCGCTATGTCACTACTATCCTTTGTTTCGCATAGCTCATTAGCCAATGTTTCCAGCACCTCAATGATTGCAAAGAATGGAGAAGATGCGCTGTTTTGCTCGCTGTATTTGCCTGCCCCGTAAATAATTGAGGAGCTATTGTTTTCAGTGTTTAGATTTTTGGAGCTGCGTAGTTGCTTGACGAACTCTTTAATTAGAGTCGATTTCCCCACGCCGCTGACATATAACGGGTTCAAGTTATTTTGATAATGTAGTATGAGAAGAGAGGATAGAAAGGCGATTATTTATCAGTGTCTTGGCATTTCATTTCGTTGTCCACAAGATATGTTTTGTATTTAAAATCATACTTCATCTTACCTGTAACCCGAAAGAAAGACCACCTGAGAATTATCATCACGATTATTCCCATCGAAAGCCGTCAGCATCCCACCATACAGCCGCTCTAAACTATCCAACTCTTTTTCTCGCCCGTAGAGCCTCTTAGGGAATTTAATTTTGCCCTTCTCTTCGTCATCACTTGCATCCGATCGGTCATCGTAGAACGCCTCATCTTTTTGCTCGGCGATTGTGCCGTGGCAGCCTTCGATGCGGAATTCGTCGGCCATTGTTATTTCATAGCAATTCTATTAAGTACTTATTTTATGGCCAACAATCTCATGTTATGTACTCCTATTCATTTAAGTGTAACAGTGAAGTACTACGATACTTTGTGACCGCGTGAACGTAAACAAAGAAAAAACTGCTTGCGAACACGCACGCGGGCTAAGTATGTAGTTTTGCCTAGCCAGCTGACCCGGCTTTGATCTTTCTCTTCTCTGGGAAAGCTCATACTTCAAATGGAGATAAATAAATATTACATAGCAACCCACAAGACGCGCTTGCGTTGGTGGATATGTTTCATGTTCACTTTCACTTATCTAGTAAATGGAGAGAGGATGCACTAATATTTAGATAATAATCTTTAGATTGATTCTTTGCTGTCAAGTACAAGTATCAAACATGTGAGGACTCAGACTGCATCCCTGCGAAAAGAAGGTATCCACCCCTGAAACGCCTTTTCATATGAGTATTATGTACTTCATCTCAACCCAAACCCAGCCATTTTTCTGGCAGCAAATCCCACGTCGTCCCAGCCGACATGACAGAAGGCGTACTATCCTCCACAAACTCTTTCCTTCCATCAGACGAGTGGCGAACTATACCAACGACATCCTGCACTTCAAATTGACCTGCACACCAGACACCAGACGAGTAACGTTGCTTTCGTCTCGGTTGCGCGGATGACTTACGTCCAAAACATCCGCTGCATGGTTTGGAGACTGGTTGTGATGGTCTATTAGGGCTATTCTCAACATCCTCCTCTTGCTTATTGCTACCACCAGCGGCAAAGTCAGGTCCGTTATCTGTGCCATCGTACTCTTCCTCCACTGCAAGAAGCATTCGATGGCAGCACTGATCACAGTATTCATCTCCCTCATCACCACTATCACCCAAATCATCGTCTTCAATGACAACATCCTCAATAAGTGTGCCAACACCATGCCTCAATCCATTCATATATTCACCTTGATAAACGCTCTCCCCATCACCTCCAAAATTGAGAACTGTTTCTTTCCCCACACCATGAGCCAACCCATGATGAAATTCCCCCTTGTATCTCATCCCATCCGAATATCGTACAAATGCTCCATTTCCATGGAACAGTACTGATCCAGGTAGTGGATTCGATGTTCCAATCACTCTATTGGTAGAGAGTGATGCTGTTGTCAAATTTCCCGAGGATGGTGCAGAGTTGATGGGAGATAGATTGGCAGATAATGGACTTGGTGATTGTCTTCCACGAAGAGGTGTGCTCAGTAATGTAGTTCCACCAGATAGTGATGTGTCATCCATTCCAACGACTATCAAGGGACCTTCATACATCCATTCGTCAATGCCATCATTGTCCTTCATGATCCACTTGCCAAATTTTGGGCGATCGAATTCATATGTTCCCTGGAACGTCATCCCATTGGTGAAGTGTGAAGTGGCGTTTGAACCATGACGCAGTGAGACGGATTTGAATTGTGTTTCAGAAGTATCAGCGCTACCGCTTTCGAAATTATTGTTGTTGTAGTCATGAGGAGCAAGTGCTTGATTTTGACTTTGTCTAGGACCACTCACAAATGGCCCTTCGTAAACCTCTCCCGTTATGCGATTTACTAAGGTTCCATGTATTATTTCACCAGTGACAGCATCAACATTCCCCGTGAAGCAATTGTAGTTGGTTCGTGCATCTATTCGTTGTGTTACCAGTCTTGTTAATTGTGTGCCAGCTGTGCTGTTGTTGTTATTATTATGTGGTGTCGACGGAGATATTGTTGATTTGATTGCATTCAATTCTTCGTCAAAACTGCTAAGCTTCCAGCGATGACTCAGATGTGGGATGATCGTATCATTTGCATGATCAGCATCATTATCAAAATTATCATTATTATCTTCGTCATCGCCAAAATTATGATCATAATCTATCGACAGTTGATCGTCATTCCGCTGACAATCCCGACAACGACAATCACACCCACAACAGCTCTCCCTATCCGATAAATTTTCAAGGGCCAAATTAAATGTCTTTTTCGAGCAGCAATCGCATTCCACATGTTGTGGTGACTTCTTTAACCGCCCGCCATCTCGTATCTGCCCATCGATACTGCTAATGCTGGAAAAGGAAGAAGTTTTGGTGGTAGAGCTAAGGTGGGCTGGTTTGTTCTGGGGAGTTGGGCCGCCGCTGATGACGCTGCTGCTGCTGCCATAAATGTCGAGTAGGCCGATGGATTCTGCTAGGAATTCCATGATGACTTTCAGCGATTATTACAGCCGATGAGGAGGTGATGTCAGCAGCTCTCTAGAAATGTGTTCTGTGTTATTTGTTTGCTCCGATATCTACAATGCTACTTATGTTCCTCAGATGCTACATGTACTCTTTCATTCATTTTTGTTGTTGATTGTGATTGAAGAAATGACCCCGGCCGGTTAGTTGGGGTCACAATTCACAATTGTGCCAAGTTGAAGAACTTTGATGCCGAAAGCGACTAAATTTCCTCTATCTACCAGCAAGAGATGACTACATCATAGAGGATTTCAAGAACAAACCATCGACCATGAAGAGAGGAAAAACGGAAACAAACTGAGAGTACAACTGTGACGAAGACCAAGGAAATAATGATGAAGAAGAATGAGACACTGCTACAACTATCATTACTCACTCTACTTGCAACCTGCGGCACGTCAGCTGTCGCTGTAGATGATGCATCTGCCGACTATGAGTCAAAAATAAAAGCGGCGCTTGAAAACTACGCCGCCCACTCCGATGAAATTTTGCAACGTGCCATTGAAGTAGGGAACAATGACGGTGCTGCTGCTATTGATAACGTTGAGATTGACGCCAACGGGGACATTATATCCTTATCGTCTTCTGCGGAAGTGTATGCAGACTTTGGTTTGAAAGCCGTCAATGCGCAACTACACAAAATTCACAAATTGATTGAGCAATATGATTTGCATCATGAGTACAAAGAAATCTTCTGGGAATTAGCTGCACAAAATGGCGCAGGCAGCACAACAATTCCTTATGAACAACTACAAGAATGGGACGAAATAGCTCCAATCCTTGACAAATTATATGACAAAGAATTCCTCAATCTATGGCAGAAAGCTATAGGATCAGAATCTCATGAGGGTGAAATGACATTATCTCAGTTTGTCAAGTTCAACGATCTATTGGACAACTTAGTAATGGCCAAGGTCGATTTCAAGGCATTGACTAAACGCCTGGGTAAACCAGAGATACCCTATTATAGACTGTACAAATGGCCGGCATTATCAGAGGACATGTCAGAGAAAGACTTTTTTGCATTATGGAAGAAAGCGTTGGGGGAGGATGTTGTTAAGGGTGTTATGAATTATAAACAATTTTTGGTGTTTTATGATATAGCGGAAAAGTGGTTAGAGCGAGATATTAATGATGTTGTTGAGGAGGAGCAGGAGAGACGGGGGAATTATTGGGTGAAGTCAGGTAATAACAAAGAAGATACAGTTGATTCCAATGATGATGACGAAGAAGATGATGATGGTGGATATGACCTCCAAAACGATGGGAGGCCAAGCTATTACATTGCTGACGAAGACTTACCGGACGACATCAGGTCTGGTCTTGAATCTGACGAAGTAGACATCAGAAAGGAGGCCGAGTGGCGACGAAAACTAGATCCAGAGATGTGGGAACAGTTCTCATATTGGGAAATTCATGCCTATTTCGGTTGTGAGAAGGCTTTTGACTCCCCTCGTCCGCTATGGACTGATCAACAATGGCGGGATGTACGTGATTTTTATCATGAATTCGTAGAAGAGGATATGAACGATGGTGATGGTCCCTACAAAAAGGTTCGATCCTACCAATTCTCCGAGGACGAGGTGGATTTTTCTCAATCATTTATTCCTTTTCAATCTGGTGAGAAGGGACGTGGCCTACAAGCCGCCAGAGACATCAAGGCGGGAGAGTTGGTGTTCAAGGCGACCAATAATACCATCGTGAGTCTACGAGCGATTTGCCGATCCTGGTCTTACGTGCGATCTTCATGTGTGGTCCTGGGTGCAAGATTTGTACGATGGTGGTCCGATGAAAGTGTTCATGGATTTGGATAGTGGTTCCTTGTTGAATGAAGGGCGAGACGAACCGGGGTCAGCTTGGGAACCTCCCAACGTGCAGTGCGGAAAGCCGGATGCAACTCGATGTGATATGGACTACTATGCTTTCAGAGACATAAAGGAGGGAGATGAGTTGTTGATTGATTACAGAGAGTTTGCATTCTTGGATGCATGGCCTGCAATGGGATTGTAACGTAGTATTGTTCTTTGCACTTTGGGATTGCTGTTTGATTCATTGCATGGCACGGCTTTCATTCTTTGTGGACACTTTGCTCTCTCTACAGCCAAGCCTTTTCTGCAAGTTTGCTCGTCCGAGTGCCCTAGACTTGTGCAGTAGGCTGACCGGAGGAGTATAAAATCCTTCATTTGAATACACTGGTTGAATAACATTATATTTACAGTTTGGTTTGCCTCAATTACAGTTTGGTTTGCCTCAATTACAGTTTGGTTTGCCCCAATTACAGTTTGGTTTGCCTCAAACCACATTATTGTCTTCACCATCCGATACTTCGTCATCGGATGCTTCATCAATCCGCTCCATCCTTTTCTTTCGCCTTCGAGAACTCTCCCCCCTCTTTACCCTCAATCCCAAATCCCTATTCGCGCACTTCAACTCCTCATTTTCAGCCATCACATTGCGAAGCCTCCCCTCCAACTCTTGCATCTTATCATCCTGCGCTGCAAAAGTCTCCGCAAACGCATTCATCTCCCGCTTCAATTCCTCACACTCCTCATTCTTTCGGTCATGTGCATCATTCAAGGCCTCCGTACATCTCGTCAAAAAGTTCATTCTCGCTCTCATATCCTCCGCGGAGGACTTCAACCCCTCATTTTCAGATTCGAGGGCTGCATTCCGCTTACGTAATTGCTGCATACACAACATGATGACATCGGAAAATTTATCCATGTCTTGGTTGAGTTGTTCCAACTCCTTGTGTTTTTGATCATGTGCTTCGTTTAAGGCTTCATTGGTGGCAGTGGCGGTTTCGAGAAGTTTCTTGGTTTGTGTTAATTCTAGTCTTAATTCATCCACTTCGTTCTGGAGAGTTTTCATTATTGACGATGAGACAGAGGAATCATCAACAAATCCGTGAAAGTCGATGGGAGTAGTATTGTCAAAGAGGCGCTTCCTTCCGTCGGCATCATTGTTGGTGTCATCCCCCCCAAATGCCGATGCGAGGATACTACCAAAATCATCATTATCATCATCGCGTTGTTGTGCACCTGAATTTTTGGAAGACTCGAACGATGATTGAGTGGGAAATTCCACCCAGGGATCCTCCGTATCATTGTCCCCGATGACAAGTTCGCCACCACCACCAGCGTATATGTTGGTCGGGGGAGCGGTGTCGTGGATCTTTTTGTTAGTGGAGATGACGGGGGAGGAGGAGTCCTCTGAGGAGAAGGACAAGGCTGCCGTATCACCCGACATGAGGGACCTACTGGGAGACGAGGATGAGGCATTGAATTCCTTGCATTGATCTGACATCTGATCGATGTTTTTCATGTCGAATTTTAGTGCTTTCATGTCTGGCGAAGATTTGCTGGGAGTAGGCAGCAACGGTTGTGGTTGTGTCACTGATTTATTGCTATTCTTGAGGCGTTGGGCCAAGTTATCCCGGCGCCTCCGAAAAATTTGAACCAATGAACCATTATTATTTGTTGACGATGGTTTATTCTTTGAGGACCATTTCATCTTGGTATGGTGGGTGGGTGTGTCCTTTGTTGGTGGCGGCAGGCTGTGGAACGGTGTGTTAGGCGAGGTCATGGCTTCCATGATATTATTATGGAGAAGGCATGTCAGTCGTCTTATCTTCTCCGCTTGTGATCTCTAGAGGTACAATAGGTAAGGCAACAACGACTGCATTCAAACCACCACCATAAGAAGCCTGCCTACCAATATTTCTTTGCTAAAAGGTTACGCTGTCTTCATATTATGTACTCATGTCTGCTGGTATGGTGCGCGCGTTGGAGGTTCTATTTTGTTCCATCAGTTCCGTGCTAGCATGAAGGAGTGATGAAAGTGCACGCGAAAGTCTTCAGATCCACTAACAACGGTACTAAACTTGACTTTCCGGTATTTAGCTTAGATTTGTCCCTTGAAGCCCCGTTTGGGAACGGTCTGGAATTCTGGACACATAAAATTGTTCTTGTTGGATTCATTTCGTTGAATGTGCATTTGTCCTTCTATTTGTGTCCTTGCAGCTGGCGAGCTCTTTGACGAACCCCAAGTCTCAGATGTTCAAGTTCAAGTTCGGGGTTCATTCAGGTGGTGAAATTGATGTGAGTTGTGAGTCTAAGTAGTACGATATTGCTAGCTGGGTATGTGGTTTGGTTGACCTTCTGACTCCCATCTCTCTAGACCGTTGCTTGCAAGTCCATTTACCTTGCTCTAGCTGAAGACCAAATAATGATGAAACAGAGACTGTGAAGGTCCCATCGATCGGTCTGAACTATGAGATAACTGAACTGCTTACATCAGTAGATATACGAAGCAGCATCAGCTGGAAAGTTCACTCTCTTTTCATATAATACATCAAGATTAAGTTACATATTATCATCAATTTTGCCTAATACTAATACAAGAACATTTCGCTTAAATATGGAATCTCAATCACACCATGTCTCTCCTCTGTAAAAGCTTCCCTCCGATCGAACTACACGAACAGGCACTACATTCAAACTCAAGGTTGCAAGAGGAGGAGTTCTTCGACGACGATACATCTTTTCCTCATTTGGCACATGAAAAGTGCGGTTCCCTTGTTTCCTCATCTCGCCGTGGAAAGCAATGGCAAGTTTCTTCACACGCTCCTTCAGGTTGGTGGTGTCTGAATAAACTTGTTTGGTAGGTGATACACGGTAATGCGCTGCTTCGATCAGACGGATAAGAGCTGGTAGCTTCCTTCTCCATTGTGCGGATGGTTGGTGTGGATTGGATTTAGTTACGAGCTTGAACCTGATGATGTGTGGGAAAGTAGTGAGTTAGTGACGGCTATGTACAAGCAGTTTATCAAGCAGGCAGTTGACCAGTGGGCATTGCTGCTATGCATGATGTCATGTTTCACTTACATGTGCATCATCATCTGTCTTCTGATTGGCCTATCATCTACTTCGTTCCGCCAGTCTTTGCCAAAATAATTCATCTGGGAATTGGACGACGGCTTTCCATCACTACCAGTTGTCGTCACAACAACCGAGGTATTATCTTCATCTGGTCCAATCATAGACATGTCGATGTCGGCTAATACTGCTGCCGCCGCTGCGGCTTCTGTTGCGGACGGCCTATGTGTGGTTGATGCTACCATCTTCTCCTCCTTCAAACAAACTTTTTATGTTCTGTTCCTGCTTCCTGCCTCCTGCCTCTGTATTTTGCGTTGCGTTCTCTATCTTGTCATCCGCTGCTGTCTGCTGTCTCCAAGATTGCATGCGCCAAATAGACAAATTTAATTTGTCCGCCCTTCGGCTTCGGGCTTCGCGTTCCGGAGGCGGAAGGGCAATGAAAATGACCCTTGTTCCTGCTTTTACTTATGTAAGTACATCATATTGTACCGTATGCATAGCTGCCCATGGATGACGTCATATTAACCCTTCAAATCCTATTATCCCTTTCGTCCTCACATTTCACCATCCCCTGTCGCGTCTGTGAAGGAGAGAGGGCTTCGGAGGGGCTTCGGACTGGCTTCGGACTGGCTTCGGATCATCTCTCCACGCACTCGTTGTACTGATTCCTATGTGTAAATTATTCACGGCCTGAGGGATGATAATCCCTCTTCGAACGGCACACGATAAGTTCAAGTATCGTAGTAGAGAAAAGTTAAATAACATTGCAAGCCGGGTAGTGTTCGAGGAGGGCATATCATCTCGTCGTCATCATCTAGTCAAAGGGCTGCTGCCTCTCGTCGTAGGGCGAGTACATCGTGCGTGGTGGCACTGCTCTTAGATGAAACAATCCACACATGATTTACAGCCCTTCCATACGTAAGGAAGAACTCCCTCCTTCGGGAATAGTTCCCCGCACAGCTGCGCAGAGGGAACGTGATATTCAACGATATGCGGAACGACAGCGTCAAGAAGAAAATATACGATGTCTAGAGGCTCGTCTGAAAGAACAGGGAGCACTCAAGTCCGAGGAGGCACGAAGACGTCGGTTGGAAAACGAATTGGCACATGCAAAATTAGATATTGAAGAAAAGGGACAAGTCCACCCCGATAATGATCAGATTACAATCCTATCGTCAACTACAATTCCATCGAGGGGCGAGGGCATTAGTCCATCGGTCAGTCCAATAAGTAGTCCGATGAAGAAGGGCTCTTCTGGAAAACATGGCGTCCAAAAACATCATGCCGTCGTTTCACCATCTACAGTGTCTACCGCAGAAATGAGCAAACATGAATCATCCTTTGAAGATGGTTCTGCTGTGGAGATCATTGGGGGATCATCAGATGAATATAGTTTGGCTGGAAATGACATGCATCAGAATTTTCCGCAAGATGCGAACGCCCAAGAAAACGCTTTTCGACGTAGCAAGAAGCGTTTTGCCAAACTGAAATGTCAAGTAGAAAGTCTTACCAATGATGCGGATGAGTTTGCTCAGCAAAATGAGCAATGGCAGGAGAGACTTTTAGAACTAACCATGAACTTTTATGTGCTAGAGGAAGAAATGGAAAAGAAAGATGATGGAATTGACGATCTGATACGATACAAGCAGCTTCAGCAAGAAATGTTTGAGAGTTTAGAAAAGGAATTGGGAGAGTTGATGGATTGTACTGTCAAGAAGAGAACTGTCTTACCTAGCGATGAACTTCGAGAAGAAGAGGTAAGAGTTGTACACGTTTCACATGAGGAAGAAACGATGGAGGAAAAATACGAGGGGAAACAGAATTTGATCACTGAAACCATAGGAAAGATACAACAACAGAAAGATCAACAGAGTCCGTTGAAACTATCCAAGTTGAAAGGACTAGAGGAATTTATCTACCAATTCTCTTGTGGTGAGTGCCGCAAAGCAAGATATGTGGTTTCAGCAGAGTCTCAAGAAAGTCTCAAGAAGACAGCGTTTGAGATAATAGAGCAGTCTGCGAGAGTAGCAGCAGCAGCCGGCAGAAATAATGCTGCTGTGTTAGATTCCTCATCTACCGAGCAGCAGTTTGTACAGCACTTGGCCGCGCATGTTCCTCCAACTGCAAGTAGGGAGGCAGATGCCCTATTGTTTTGCAAGAGAATCATCAAGGCGGAGAAACTGAAAAGAAGAAAGGCGGTAGAATAGCCGTAATGTGTCGTGGTTACACGTGTTGGTAAGAGTCGAAGTAGGTTTGTAAGAACAACACTTGTAGAACGTGGAGGTTTGTACTTATATTCTCATCTCTTTTTCTGCATCTGTCTGGGATTTCACGAACGAATTCAGCTAGAATGAAAAGAGAAATCATCAAAGAGCTCAAGTTCGACAGCGACCCTTCACTAATCGTGTCCATTGCCTCGTCAAGTGATCATATAAAGTTTACTATGTTAGGTCCACGAAGAGATCGATAAGTCAATAACTTAAGTAACGTCTGATTTACTAGTGATGGTGCGCAGTCAGTGACAAATAACACGATGAACGAACCCCTCCACCCTTCCTTATCTCAATCCTCTTTTGCCTCCGGTGTCTTGATTTCTCCCTCCTCCACTGATTTCTCGTGCTTCTTCGAAACTCCTAGCCTCGTCGCGGGCGTCCAGTTGAGCCTAACGGCGGTGATTGGGGATCTTAGCGGCGAACTGCGTTCAATCTTCCAACTCAAACGCCTACTCAACCGCATTGGCTTTGACAAAGGGGATCTCTTACGCAGCTTTCCAGCGAACTTGTGTTTGCCACCTTGACCAAAGCCGCTGGCGCTGGGGATATTTGGAATTTTTGGTCGTTTCATCAAACCCATGCCTCTTCCTCCGTAGGTGCGTTTCGCTTTCGCTTTGACTTTATCAGATACCTTTCTAGTGGCGAACTTCTTCGCTGCTGCGCCGATGGCACCAGTTGCAGCCACGGTTGGGTTGATGTTGTTCATTGTTTGGATAATGTGCAACAATAGTGGGATTACTTTATCGATGTAATCAGCGCAGTGATCGATCGAGTTGTTGCATCAACGTGAGTAGATACTTAGCGTAGGTCTCGTTTGCTCGCTTTTCGGTGCGAGTCACGACTTACAAAAAAACGGCAGGCGACGACGGTTAACCAACTCACTTTCACTTCCTCTGAAAAAAGATTACGATGACAAAAGAGGTAGATACTACTATGGAAGCAAATCTAGGCCTATCTAGCTTTGTGCTAGAGTGGTTTCGCATTATGTTCCCCCTATTGGTAAACTTCGGTCAGTTCATTAAAATCCATCACCCCCTCTCTCCTCTCTTGCTGCGGAGTTTCATCGAAGTGTTCGCGGCATTAGCCACACTGATTGGCTTCGTCGGTCTCGCATCTGTAATGATTAGTATCATCTCCTGCGTCATTCTCAAGTTGATGCTAGACTTGGTCCTCCGAATTGTATCGATGATGTTCCATCTAAGAAGTTTCTTTCGTGTCGTTGGAAGCAGTCTCCATTTCATTACCACTTTGATCCTTTTCGTTTCCAAGAGCCTAACTTGGATTACCTATGCAATGGATGAACATGTGGATAACGAATGAAGCCTGATCCGAAATAGGTACCTAATTACTTAAGTTATAAGCCCATATCAGGCCATGAGTCCAACCACGCAAACTCGTTGTAATCAATCAACAACTCATCTCCTTCCTTGATATCTCTGAAAGCATAGTAGTCCATATCACATCGAGTTGCATCCGGCCGTCCACACTGTACGTTAGGGGGGTCCCAACCCGGTTCGTCTCGCCCTTCATTCAACAAGGAACCACTATCCAAATCCATTACCACTTTCATCGGACCACCATCGTACAAATCTTGCACCCAAGACCACACATGAAGATCGCACGTAAGACCAGGATCGGCGAAGCGTTCGTGAAAACATGATAAAAATCACGTACATCCCGCCATTGTTGATCAGTCCATAGCGGACGAGGAGAGGACATTCTTTTATCGCATGCAAAGTAGCCATAAATTTCCCAATATGAGAACTTGTCCCATCGATCTGGATCGAGTTGTCGCCGAAACATAGCCTCATTTCGAATATCCTCATCTTCAGATTCAAGATCAGCCCTGATTTCGTCGGACAAGTCTTCATCAACAATCATATAGCCAGATTTCCTTGCTCCGAGACCGTGGTAGTTCAAGGAAACATCTTCGTCGTCGTCGTCTTCGTCTTCGTCATCGGAATCATTTTCTTGAATATCATCAAGTTCCAACCATTCGTCGGCCAACTCCCAAAACACCAAAAATTGTTCATAATTCATAACACCCTTTGCAACATCCTCTCCCAACGCTTTCTTCCACAATTCAAAAAAGGCTTTTTCCGGGGTATTATCAGATATGGGGTCCATATGCCAGAGTTGGTGGTAAGATATTTGTCCTTCAACTTTTCCTTTGGTCAACTTCATGAAATTAGCCTTTGCCATTACCAAGTTGTCCAATAGATCGTTGAACTTGACAAATTGAGGTAGATTCATTACAGCAGATTTTGATCCTATAGCTCTCTGCCACAGAGAGTATACTTCGCCTTCATTCAAAACATCTTTCATTTCTGCCACATCTCCCCATTCTTCTAGTTGTTCATAAGTAATTGCTGTGCCACCTGCGCCACTTAGTTCCCTGAAGACTTCCTCGTACCTATCATATGACCCAACTTTTTGCTCGACCAATTTGTGAATTTTGTGTAGTTGCGCATTGACGGCTTTCAAACCAAAGTCTGCATACACTTCCGCAGAAGACGATAAGGATATAATGTCCCCGTTGGCGTCAATCTCAACGTTATCAATAGCAGCAGCACCGTCATTGTTCCCTACTTCAATGGCACGTTGCAAAATTTCATCGGAGTGGGCGGCGTAGTTTTCAAGCGCCGCTTTTATTTTTGACTCATAGTCGGCAGATGCATCATCTACAGCGACAGCGACAGCTGCAGTGCTGACCATTAGAATGGTAGCGAGTATTCTATTCATAATCAACGTCATTGGGATATATGAAGCCTCCTCTTACTTACAGTGCCATGGCACAGGGCACTTCGTGATCGTAAGTGGGGGTTTAGGTTATTTGTGATTGAGCGGAACGGAAAGAATTGTTCGAGAATCTCGTGAAAGTGGAAAACGTAGAATGACGGGGTAACCCTGCCAACGCGCTTTTAGTTCTCCTTACCTCTAGTGAAGTGAGGTTGGGCTATGGGAACCGATATGTATCAAATGGTACTACAATACAGTCTTTGCTTTGATTTGGCTGGGTTGCAAGTTACAAGCCCAGACTGCTTCGCTCCTCTTGGATTGATGTTTACAACGGGCACTTTCAAGGCAATGATCTTCGTCTATAGTTCTATTACTTGTCAACTTCTGTTTCTGTGCTCACTGTGGTGATAAATAGGTGCGATACGAACTTCTGACAACATGGCGAGGTCGCAAACTTTTGTGGAATTACTGTTCATCTTAGCATTGAATCAATGGCATTACGGAACAATCCCCATTTTCCTACCTCGTCTCACTCCTTCATAGCAGCATCTCGGATGGACCATCTGAAACCAAGCTTCTCTAACTCGTCTATCCTCTCATCAGTCAAATGGGTATGATGTCCATCCTTCTTGAATCTCATCTCCGTCCGTTGAGTGTCTACCCAAACTCCTAAATCACCGTCATTCTTACCCAAATTCAAATGACCATTCTCTTGCTTGTATGCCTTCAGCTGTTCCAGACGGCTCTGCCATACATATTCGTGACTAGTTTGCCAATCAAAGTTGATTGATTCTAATCTCTTCTCACGTTCATCAGTGAGTGCACATTCCATTGTCGAATTGGCCTGTTTCATCTTCCATAACTTTCGTTGTGTGGAACACCATGCTTGTAGTGATTTGTATTCCTTTGTAGATGGTATGCAGGAATGACCATTGGTTTCGATGAACTCTTTTAATTCTATAAATCGTTGTTCCCATTGATGTTTTCTAACGTTCCAAATGAAATCTATCTCGTTTAATTTGTCGATCTGATAAGTGCTCAGCTTGCCATTATCGTTGCACTGCCGTTGGTATTGGACCCAGCCAGCCAAACTACTACTCTTTAAAGGAACATTACTGTGACCATTCTCATTGTAATAAATCTTGAGTTCGGCATAACGCTCCTCCCACGATCGCTTTTGCCACTTCTTTTTAAGTTTTGGCACTTTCTTATTGTGATTTCGTGCATCAAACACAAACTTTACCTGGTTCAATGCCTTTATTCTAGATTCGGCAAGTGTTCCCTTTTTGTAATACGAGCGCTGCCGCTGAACCCATCGACCTAATGTTGCATCGGCCACTGGTACTAATGTGTGATGATGTTTGGTGTAGTAAGCGAGGAGGAGATTGTATTTCTGTAGCCATGCTCGGTCTGATTTTGTTATTGCTTCAAACTCCACTAATGAGCTTTCTAATCCGTTCACTTGATACTTATTGTGATTGAGATTATCTGCATAAATTGCGTTGGACGAGCTTATCTCAGTTGCTGGCGATGGTTTGGTGTCTTCAAGTAAAGCATCGCTTGAGCACATTCTAAGAGCACTCCACTCCTTCGTTCGGCTGATGATGGGATATGAAGCCACCGATCTGATTGCACACAGCAGCAGCACTGCTAGAACAGAAATCATCTGAGCACTGCACCGCAGAAGTCGGCTACCCATCATCATGTCATGAATAGAAGCTTGATACTCCTAGCATTGTTAGCAGCACCTTCTTTGCGATGGTGGTGTGACGCAGACGTCAGCCTGTTGGTGGATGGATGGATCGATAGATGATGAATGAATGAAGCGGAGAGAAAAAAGTGGGTGAAGATGACGCATTCATAAAGCGCGCCAAAAATAGCTAGTGGGAGACCCAGAGGAAGGGGAGAGGGGAGATGAGTCATCCGAAAGAAGGTTTTGCCCAGTTTCCTCCGCAGCCGCAGCTGGGTGAACCTGTTAGTTGCAACGACACGCAGAAACGAGGGTGATAGCGGAAATGACAATGACTTCACCACGATGCGTGTCAGTGAACTTAGACGGATGATTTTTCATGAAAAAGGTTTGGGGATGAGTTTAGACGGCTCTCGTGAAGCGATGATTGAAGCTCTCCGCAATAGTGCGCTGCAGAGAACTAAGAGGCAGGTACAGTCTACTCCAATTGGCACTTCCATAGCAGTTGATAACTTGCAATTTACTAATGTATAAAAGTACTCCGTGTTACTATCGTTGAAGTATTGTTACTGAGAGGTTCAATCTTTGCCTCAATTGATCCATCAAAATCTGAGGGGGATACCACAGTGTTAGCATGATATCCTTGCCTGACATACAGATGGAAAGCGAGGTATCGAACGCAAAAACCATAAACATCTCTAAATTAAGGAGAGATGAATAGGAATCTCCAATGGAATACATATAGCAGTTTGAAAAACTGCATGAGAACCCGACAAAGTTTTGGTCAAATGTTTTGGTCACAATCTTTTGTCAACTTATCACAATCAAAGGGGCACTGAACCACACGACAAAGAAGAGCGAAGATAATCCTCTCAAAATTCAAAGGTATATTCACCATCACCACAATTCTCAAAAACGACGTTGCCTCGAAAGAATCCATTATAACAGGCATCGACACTGTCTTCGACTACAAATTTGTACTTTCCTGGGAAGACACAAAGCTTGTTGATATAATTTGTCCCAACCGTGAGTAGTGGATCATAACTGGTGACAAGGATGTATTCACCACTGTTGTCATCCTGTCTGAATAGTTCAAGTGATGTAGTGGAGGTAGTTGGAGTTATTGAAATCTTGAACATTTTACCACCCGAGGTTGTATCTGCGCATATGTGCGGGCTAGGGGTTGTCACTGCTGCCGTTGTTGTTGAAGCAGCCTCGGTAGTAGTTGATTCAGTTGTTGTACTAGTTGTTGTTGAAGCAACCTCGGTAGAAGTTGCCGCAGTTGTCGTACTAGTTGTTGTTGAAGTTGTGTCGGTTGCCGTAGTTGTTGCATCAGTCGTAGACATTGATAATTGCAAAGCAGGTTCACTACTGGAGGTGGTATTTGCGACCGATGATGATTCATCAACAGTAGTAGCAACAACAGTGCTGCCAGTCGCTGACAATTCAGTAGAAGATGTAGTATTATCATCAGTAGTTGTTGTTTCTACAACATCAATCGCTGATGTAGTTTCATTACTACTTGATTCGCCCCCCACCGTTGCTGTTGTCGCATTTGCAGTTGAGTTCCCAACAACCTCTTCAAAGAATAAATCATCTGTAGACAAGGTCTCATTGCCCACAAAAAATAATTCATCATCCTCGGCAGTCGTTTGGTTGATGGTGGTTTCATTAGATGCAATCGTAACATTCTCCACAACAGTAGAATTGATTTCATCAGCAGTATTAGCAACCGTACCGTTGATATCGGTACCATTGATGTCACTTATATTATAAAGTGATTCATTCAGAGGCATTGTTAGAGAATACGTCGGCCAATACGTCGGATAATAAGTTGGCCAATATGTTGGCCAATAGGTGGGACTTGTCGTAGGATTTTGTTGCAGAGTTCCATTGATATCTACTACATCCCCATCCGCTGGATTCGAAGGATTGCCCGGATCACTCTCACGACTAGAATCGGTAGTACGCGAATTGTAAAAAGTTTCGGGGAAGCCAAATCTCACTGTGGCAATAGTTATAGTGACAAGGACTAAGATGTTGAGATGATGCTTTTTGAGAAATTGAACGGCGGAGGATGATCGACAGTCTCGACTTCTTGCTGCCGGTACTACCTGCTCATTATTGTTGCTGCTGCTGTGACTACCATTGCCATCGTTGGCATCGCCGTGCTGCTGCAATTCCTGCACCTCGTCCAATCCCATCTCCACCTCCCCGCCGTCCTGCGCATACGCAGGATTTGGTCGCCATGCACGTGGAGGTTCCAAGTCCATCCTCAACGGAGAGGACTGTGCTTCCAAATCTTGGAGGATGGATTGGGTTAATGCTCGTTCATGACTGAGCGATGTCATTCTTTGGTTGTTGCTTTTACTTTTGGTGCCACGGCTCCGATTATTTGTGGAGGCTAGAAATTCAGATGACAAAAGATCGATCTCGTCATCAAGATGAGCTTTCGTCTTTTTGCGAGGCATTGGAAAGGTTTATTAGCACCTTGATCTGCATCAGTAATGATGATGCCATCAAGCATGGGCGGGGAAAGCAGGAGAGTGAATTTTACAAGAGCAACTTTCCGAGCGTTAGAGTTCAAGTTGTAGAACTTTCCTTGTTAGCAAGAGGCTCAACCTATCTGGAGGATGGAGGAGCGAGAAAATGTGATCTTGTATGTGGTAGATCATGTACCTAGAGGAATCAGTACCATACTCAGAGAAAGAGGCGGCCGCCGGCAAGTTGTTGGGCAAAATCAAAAAAGTACGACAAGTCGACAGATGGTTTGTGTTGTTATTGAGACGTAATCTGTGCATTAAAAAGAAATGCGAAGATAATGAGCTTATTAGCACGAAGAGAAGATGGTGATGAGGAACCCACCAACAATATGGTGCAGTGGCGTGGCAACTCGGTACCCGAGAAAGAAGCCAAGGCACTACGTCATGTATTTGATAATTTGCGGGATCACTTTGGCCATCAACGGGCCGATCCAATAATACGGTTCAATGCATCTCTTGCTCATCCTGGCCACGGTCATTTGTGGCTTGGCGATCTGGACTTCACCTATAATATCGGCGGTGAGCACTGCAGTCTAGCATACTTCGGTATGGACGTCTGCATCGATCTCTGCCCCAAGCTCGTACACAAGTTTGGTCAACCGATGCTGAAAGACTATGGAACGTCATGGTTGTATGTGTACCTACCACAGCCGACGTTTGATAAAGTCATCGCATACGTCAAGACTGGAACAGGATGGGACGTCTCCACTGAGGGAATCGTCCACGACAATAACAGAAACCTCGTGGCGATCGAGGCCAAGTTACATCATGAGAGTGGACAGCCCAAGCCAAGCTTCTGGGTAATGAAGGAGAAGGATGCCTCTGGAGGTGAAGGCATGTCTTTTTCACGTATTGGAAGTGTCCAAGAAGTGAATGCAATACCTAACCAGCAGCGTGTCCATAGAGGTGTCGGGATCTTCTCAGTGTCCATGGAGGTGGAGGGGTCTCCAAACTTCAAGCCAACGCCTCGTGCAGGGGAAGAGGCTAAACTTTCTTTCACACTAGTGAGTGTACGTACATGGGGTATAACAGATTGTGTTGCACCCATTGTACATGCCCCAGAAAAGAGATGAATTAATGAAATCGTGGGTCATTGCTATGTTGTATATGAAAATAGGGTTCTTTAGGATAACAATCTCCCCCCAGTACACGCCAACATATATGTAAGTGAATAAAATATGTAGCATCTTATCTACGTGATTTTTACTTGGCTGAAGTTGAATCCTGTCCGTGGTTGAAGGCACTGAATTCGTTCAACATGAACAGAGATTCGTTCTCCCTTCAAACCTTGGTACAAATTGAAGTCAAATTTTATTGTCATAATATTCTGCTGCCCTCGGAGGTGCATGGTTTGATTATATCGCACCTACTCTCAATTCAATTGGAATTCGCTGGTTTTAGGTTGTGTCCATCGAACATTCGAACATGATGTGCTGGGTGCTGGGTGCTGGGGTGTTCGAAAATCAGGCGAGCTTTGGCGAGACGGACACCTACCTGCCTGCGCGAAAGAAGAAACCAAAGCTGCACAAGACCAAAAAGCCTAAATACTCCTAAGTAATTGTAGCTTCACAAGACAAAGATAGAAACACCTAAACCCCACTCACCAACAAGGCACAAGGCTCGAGTTGTTCTCTCTTGGTACATTAAAGTAAATCTACCATGTTAGCACAACGATTGAGCCGACGCAGCACCCACTCTATGCGCTTATTACAAGAGCAAACAGGTCCTATCTTCCAGCTCTATTCCAGAGGACTCACCACCTCGGGCAGCACCGATAAAGACTCATCAGATCCGTTCAATCGTCTCCTCTCCATCGTCAAGACTTTCAATATTGGTCTGCAAAAGTTGAAATCCGACTTTTTCACATCACTCTACATCCGAGAAGCAGAGGAAACGCGATCATTCCTTCAAAGGAGAATAAGATTACATTATGAACAACGTCGCAAGAAGATGCGATTGCATGAAAAGCATGGCATACGCGTTGTGGTACAAGAAGGAACAGAGCAGAGAGAGATTGCATTCGTACCATCAATTGTGCACAGCCTTGCTGCTGGCAATGATAAAATTATTCATCAGACTCTATACCCTGAACAAAAATTTTACGCGTCCAGCAATTATCTATCCACTCGACGACCACAAGAACAACTGAGACAAATTTCACGTGACCTGCAAGTCACTCTTCCTACCGTAGCAGCATTTGTATTCATTCCGTTTGTTGGATACTCGTTTCTACTATTGGGGATGATGTTTCCGCGGTTACTTTTGAGTCGCCAATTTCATACCAAGAAACAAAGATGGCAATTTGCAACCAAGGAATTTGGGGATCGGAGAGGTTATTTTGATAGATTGAATACTGATTTCTGGGGGTACTGTATGAGATCTATGTCTGGATTGGTCCTAATAGAAGATGGAAACACCAAAAAGAATATTATTCGGCTAGATCCGATCCCACGCTTCCTGGAGACACTGACTTACTACGCAATGGACACCGGTGGTCCAATTCTAACTGAGTCATCCATACATCTCTTGTATCAACTTTTGGTGGAGGGACGTCACACAGCTGCGTCAGTATCGAATCTGCAAAACACTCATATTCATTCTCTTGCCCTGGTAAATAATCTTGCGGCTCCTCTTCTTCTACCGTCTAGCTTGTCACCGCTATTGTTACAAACATTCGTCCCAAGTAAATATTTACAGAGCAAACTGACAACCTTGGCCGAAGACATTATCATGGACGATGCGGCTTTAATAGAAGAAGGAGAGATAGGCATTAAATGCAGTGGCTTGACGGAAGAAGAGATTTTAGATGCGTGTTGGATGAGAGGATTGCCACTCGGAAGATTTGCAAACAGCAGTGGTAGCAAGTTGTTAGACAGTGCGAGGGAAGAAGAAGTACAAATGATGAGGATTATATTGACAAATCATTTACAAATGATGCAATACGCTCATAGAGCAGTGGGAAACGATGCAGTTATGAATTCAAGGAGTGAATTGGTCCGAGATAAAGCTCTTCAGTTATTGTGAGTTTCTCAGTTACGCTTATGCCTCAATCTCATCCTTTTTTTGCATTGCACTGTATTTAATTTTTGCCGGTCTAACACACTACAATGCTTTAACAGAATCCTGCACCTACCAGCAATTAGACATCAATTGATGATGCAACAAAAGCATTAGCTTGAAGAAACGTCAACAGATCATAGGCTTGCAACAAGTTTTCTTAGCACAATTTCTGGTTCAAATGGCATTCGTTACATGTACACGTTCTAGCACTAGCAGAGGGAGTTGACATACCCCAATCCAATCAAATAGGACAAGTTGAAGTTGAAAACTTGCCTCTTCACAGCCTTCCACTCTTCTTTTGCCATACACGGAATCTACTACTCGCCTTCTCCAACATTTCATCCAACCGAACCGAACGTTTCGCACCCTTCTGCCGTTCCTTGGCGGCACATTGTGCTTCCTCTGTGGCCATCTTGATCTGCATCCTTGAAAATCCTGCATCACGCATAAGAAGGTAATCACGACGGGAGGGTTGAATGAATAGTTCATCGTTGATAAGACGTGGATTTGACGGTGTGGGATTTTCAGGTGTGATGGAACGAAGCTGTTCATAATCTTCAATATCATAAACTTTTTTGGATTGATGGTTACTGAAATCTAGTGAGATGAGTGGATCATTCAGCGAGGGACCATCAGCAACCGCTATACCGTAAGAATGGATTTCAAGATTGGAGAAGGATACATTCTGTTTCATGTTCATGGATGGTTGGAATGCACCTCCTTCGGATTGATCGTATGCCATGGAAACATGAGAACTTCTTAGGCTTGACTTGAGTGGTCCTCCTTGAATGGCACGACGAGACTGGCGGTGGCGGTGGTTAGCCGAGTTCGTCAGGTCCTCTGTTGGCCGCACGGTCCGCTGCCCATTGTAAAGAGTTTGATCAAGGCAGACATCTTTATGTTTATGCGCACTGGCACTGGCATCGTTGGCACCTGTTTGCTGTTCTTCTTCCTCCTCCTCCTCGTCAATAGTAGTCGAGTGGATATCTGGCACCATAGTCATGAGGCTAAACGTCTTTCTTCGACGATCCACCTCCAACGGGAGGTGTGCACAGGACATGGAACCGCGCCTAATCATTGGGCTGCTGCCGGTTTTGACTTCAATGGGCCTTGGCCTAATTGTCTTTTCGATCGAACGATCGGATGCGGATGCGGAAAGATCGAGATGCACAAAGCCATCGTCTTCTTCCGGGGGGAGCGTATTCTTGTGATGGACACAGGAGTCCATCATCGATGCATCCATATCCTTCATGGCTATGTCGTCGTCGTCGTCTCAGCCACAGCCAGAGCTACAGCTACAGCTACAGCGCCAAGAAGAAGGATCATTCGCCCGACAGTTTCACTCAAAAGAGCAGGGCCGCATTGGCATTGGGAACTTCCAACGCCGGCTCTCACTTGTCGAAGCAGTCGGCTCAATTACAAATGAAGTCATTAGGCCCTTCGAATCCAAAATTTCCCCCAATGGTATGCGTCAGTTGGCACTGGTCGCACATAATCACATGAAGCCAGCCATGAAGGAGTTCATCCAGACTTATTCTTATTCGGAGATCCTCAAGAAGTTTCGTATCACCGGCACGCAGACTACGATGGCTATGTGCAAGTCGTTGTGGAAAGAGGACCCCTCCGTTGAGTATGGGAAGACGTGCACATCCGGTCCGCTTGGGGGAGATGCCCAGATTGCTGCATTGATGTGTATGGAAGATTTGGGCGGTATCATCTTCTTTGTTGATCCGCTCTCGTCTCATCCCCATCAAGCCGATATCGACTCATTGCTCCGTCTGGCAAACTGTGGCAACATTGTTGTCTGTCCCAACCCTGCTAGTGCCATATCCATGATGTATACATTGAGAGCTGTATTGCTGGAAGGCGATAGTGCTCGTGGATTGGTCCCATCCTTCTTTGAGACTATGGAGTCACCTGCCGTGACAAGGTATAAGCATCAGCAGGCTGTTGCGTTGGCCAATATGATCAAGGTCAAGGGGACTCCTCCCTCTGCTCCTGTCACACAATCAGCAGAGCCCGATGATGAGAAGAAGGTGATGGAGGTGGGGGAGGGTGAAAGTGAAAGGCCGGCGTCGTTCAATTTCAAGGATGACATGAAAGAGGCTCCCTCAGCTTTGGACCAAGGTGTGAGGAGGAAGACGACGAAGGCTCCGCGAGCACTTTCGGGCCGTGCAATTGATCGTGCACTACCACGGCCAACACCAACACCAATACTCTGGCAAGATTCAAATCTTCTAGTTCGATGAGTAAGGGTAAGGGTAAGGGGAGAATGGGTGTGAAGAATTTGTGTCAGAAGGTTGTGAGGAGGATGACTATATCTATATCTTCAGGACAAAAACAAGAAAGGCCATTCATCGTCACCGCAGCTGCAACAACACCAACACCAGGTGAGAGTGTGTTGGAGCGAGAAAAGTTCGACTTGGAATCGGAAATGATCATGTTGGCGTTGAAGCAGCAGATGGAGTTGATTGAGATGTTGAAAAACCGTCATTAGTTGTCAGCATTCTTGAGCTCTTCGGGATCGAAACCTTGGTATACAAAAAAATTATGTTGACATTACCATTATCACAGTCTTCTACTTAATTATTATCGACCGTGATTGCTCTCCTCAACCCATTGCTGTAACGACGTTGCAACTGCGACAGTGTCCTTGTGTTTCGGTCCATACAATTCAGTGTACATATTAAAAGCTTCTCGTAAGTGCAGAATGGCATGCTTGTTACCCTCTCTTTCCCCGCTCTGGCGGTAAATCGTAGCGCACTTGATATGTGCCTTAGCCTTCTCAAGCCTTGATGCGGTTGGGCTATCATTGTCGACCTCCTTGAAGAGAGCAGCGTATGCCTCCAATGCGGCGTCTTTCGCTCCCTGTTTGAGTTTAAGAGATCCAACGCGACCCAGTGCAGATACAAGATGACGCATGTGAGATGAGTTCTTATTCCTACCAGCATCATCACCCGACACTTCTAGTTCTTCTTTGTACTTTCGGAGACCCAGCACTCCTGTCTCATATGAGTTGATCGCTCCAGCAATGTCACCCTTCTTCGATTTGATAGATGCAATGTTTAAATGAATCAAGGCCATGTCAAAGCCACACTTAGCGGCAGACTCCCCATGATTAAGCCACGACATGGAGGGTGGCAGGCCTTCCAAAGCTCTATCGTATGTGAAGCGAGATTTTTCGTATCTGGCAAGTGCATCATCCATTCTGCCGTTCTTTGCCAAAATCACAGCATAGTCATTAATTGTCTTCGCTGTTGCGACGCTGAACTCGCCATGAACACTTGCTTTGCGACTAATAACATTTTCATACAATGCAGTAGCGGCCTGAAAATCGCCACTAGTAACAAATAGATTGGCCATACCTTGCAAATTCGCAATGGAGTCAAAGTGATTAGAAGCCTTGCACTCTTCAAAAGTTGAAGATGCTTCACCAAATCGAACGAGTGCTGCACGAGTTTCGTTGACCTTCACAAGTGATTTGGCAAGTGCATTTACAGCACGACCTGAATCTATGTGGTTTTGTCCTAATAATTCACGATATAAATCCGCAGCCTCTTCCAGTCTCTCTGATGCATCTCGTGGTTGACGAGCTTTAATCAGGCCCTCACCCATTGTCGACAAGCATATTGCCACATCTAAGCTCTTGGGGGCGCTTTGTGATTGCTGGACGACTTCAGTAATGATGCGAGCTGCGCCTTCCTGAACGGTGCTAACAATGTTGATTTCATTCGCTGCGTCTTTCTTGCTTGAGTTGAATGCGGCATGGGCACGGCGAAGTTCAATCAAATCTGAAACATGTCTCCGCGTTGCCTCAATTGGGCCAAGTGCAATGACCCGACGGCTGCAGAAATCCTTATCAACAAGCACTTCTACCGCTCTTGGAATCATCTTCGCTCGAATTAGATGCAATGGCGTGTTCTCGGTAGAATACTCCTCCATGTTCCACCTTTCGTACAATGAGCTTTGCGATGAGTCTGCCAATTCAGCAACTTCACCATCAAGCATCATGACCATACACTCATCAAAGGGGAACTGTGGACCACCCCATTCAGGAACAACATCCCCACTTGACATAAATGAATGGAAGTCATTATAAAATGGAGCGAAGGCGATCGTTTTACGCTTCGCCATTTCTTCGGCAATGTCTTTGACTGATTCATGCATTGAATAGCATTTGTGATCTGCAGCACTACCTGTCGATGTGCCCCCAGCTGCTTTGTTCCATTTGTTCAGTGCTGACGATTTTGTCAGCCCATGCCCAGCCCTTTGCAGGAGGTTCATAGTCTCAAGGGTGTCGAGTATTATTGCAGCGTTATCCATGTAGTCAGCTAGATCATCCGGACTCACTCGCGAGGGCAGCATGTAACCTTCTAAACTTGAAATAATTGCAAAAAGGCGAATTACAACTACTCTTGGAATCCCCTTGCCTGCTTTCAAAGAGTCTGTGTCATGAAACACCATAGCGAAGCCCACAAAACACTGACGTAGAATGGATCGGAACTCATCACTTGTCACAGTGGCAAAACTCAAGTCGATAAGCCTTTGGACGGAATTTGCAAAGCTTCGAATCTTAGATGCTTCCTCCAGACTGGTTCGGCATTGCTCCACTAATAATTTCCATGCTGGTGAAGATAGAGTCCAGTTGCGATTCCTAGACCGAAGCATTCCTCCAGCTATACGCAATGCCAGTGGAGAATTGCCACAACCTTTCACAATAATCCTCGCCTGTGCAAAAACTGGCGAGACTTTGGGAAGTCCATTGGGACGTCGCCCCGCAGCAGTTAGCAAGAGCTTGACAGCCTCGTGCTCCGAAAAGATTCTCACAAACACCTCGTGCGTAATGCTAGGTCCAACAAGTCCAGGAATTCTTGTTGTAATGAGTACACGGTGAGGAGTATCTTCAAAGTTGTTATTGCCATCACTTCGAGTGCCAAATAGAAACCATTTGGCGTCTTCCATCCTACAGACATCATCAAGGCAAATGAGGATTTTTCTCGATAGAACCAGTCGAGCAAGGTCTTCTTTGATCCCCTCCAACTCCCCTCCTTGGAAGGAGCGGCGGCTTTTCGCTAACTTAGTTTCCGTACCACCGCCGCTCAAAGTACTATCCAAACGAGCAGCAGTATCATTTCTGCCTCCGTTACTATCACTAGATGAACTTGATGCATCGTCATCATCCATCCCATCAGTAGGATCATCTTCTACCACGTCAGCATCCCCACTACCAATCAGCTGATCATACAACTGCTCATACAATCTCCGAATCTCCCTCTCCCCCAACGGAGTTCTCCCCAAATGAATCCATGCAATACCATCCGAGAAGAATTCTCTTACTTCAACCGTTTGAATTGCCGCCACGGCCAGGGTAGTCTTTCCATTCCCCGCCTTATCCGAATGACGTGAGGTAATACATGTAATGGTGTTGGCAAACGGTGACTCATCATCCGTATCACGAGGTCCCGCTCGATCCAAAAGACAATTTACAACCTGTTTCATTAACCGATGCCGATGAATATATTCAATGGGGAGCTTTGGCACCGCCGACGGAATTTCAGCCTTGGGTGTAAAATTGGATTTGATCTCATCCAACACATTGACATTGTTATCTGAAGATGATCCCACCGCCTCCCTTGCCCGCATTTGTTCCGAACGTAAGCTGCGAATAACATCCTGCAATTCTTCCTTGGGTGTCATGGGCTTGACTTGTCCTGCCACCGCACCGGTCAAAGTGATAGCACTTTTTTTCTTTTTATCGCCATGGATTTGTGTCACACTCTGTGGTAACAACCCTGGCTTGGAGGCACCCGCACTATCCAGTGACAATTGCAACTTGGCCAAGTTTTCCGTAGTCATAGGGACAGTATCAGAAGAATACCCATCCTCACCTGCCGCGGAATCATCCGAGCTACGACTCCGCCGTAATCTCAATCGAGGCGTGGGCGTGGCACGACGAGCACGAACCTTCCCCGCCGAGGGGAGTAATTCCCTCCCCCTCCGGACCACCGCAGAGATCACTTGACTCGATCGTGATGATGTCGATGACACGGACGATACACTCCCCACATCACTAGCTGTATCATCCGACATGGCCCTATTCCTCAACAAGGCCGTACTATCCCTATCCCCATCCTGCTGCGTTACATTCCCCAACGCCTTCTCCACCCTCACATTCCAATGACTAATCTTCTTCAACATCTTCCCATCCTCCGGACCAACAATTCGAAACATTAACGTATACTTCCTCTCACGACGTACCAACATTAAGTCCAATACCTTATTGCACTTTTTGATCACATCACGTAATCCACGGAAGGTGGTGTCTTCTTTTAATGCTCCACGTGTGGCTGTGTCAATGGCAACTTCTTCCACTAGTGCTAAGAGAAAATCGAGATTGCCAAAGAAGTCGAATAGGATTCGTTGTCCTTCCGTTGTTGTTGTTGTTGTTGTTTGTTCCTCTTGTGCATTGCTGTTGGATGTTGTGCTATTATTCTTGTGTTCACCACCACCACCACTACTACTACCCTCTTCATCCGCAGTATTTGTAGCATCGGTAGTACCATCATTCCTTCCCACAGGTAAACGAGGAGTACACCCCCCAGCCTCATACGCATCCTTCACCCCCACTGCCAATTCATGAAATGTTTTCAATGCACTTGGTGCTCTACGGGGTAATTTGACAGTTGATCCAGGTGCACGTTGGTCATGATAGGCATCCGATCGACAGGATGTTACCGTAATAATCATTTCTACTGGTGTAGATGACGATGATGAAGTTTCCAATGCCGCCAAGGCAGCAGAACTAGTACTACTATTGGTATAATTGGATGAGAGAGAGTCAGTATCACCAAGAGGGATGGAAGAGGAATTGGATGATCCAGAACGTTTGAATAGATCACCTAATCCACCACCACTACTACTGCTGCTGTTGTTGTAATTTTCACCCCCGTTACTTCCACCACGAGAAGAACGTGAACGTGACAATGATCGAATTGATTTACCAGCACGTGCTAATAAATTTTTGGTCTTTTCTCTTCCACGATTAATGGCATGTTCCATGCCTTTGGAATTATTCTCTACAATATTTTCATTGGATTCCAACTTCATTGTTGGTGGCGATAAGGACGAGCTGTTCCCCTCCCCACCGCCGCCGCGGTGATGATGACCTCCTTCAGTACTACCACCAGAATTACCTCGTCGGAAATCGACTAGTAATCCTTCACCGTCATTTGTTTCTACGTCGTCGTCGTTGTTGTTGTAGGCGGGGCTGGAGGAGTGGCCAGATGATGATGATGATTTTCGTTTGCTACTTCCGCCACTTCCCACTCGCTTCTTTCGTCCTCTAGAGATGGATGGTGGTGCTGCAGCAGAAGCTGCACTACTGAGTTGATGATTATTGCCTTCTGCTACCATGATTCTATACTTCTATTTGGTTTTTTTGCAGCTGAATATCTAGAATAAGTATTGTTCGTTTGACCGGCCGATGGAGAAATGTGTGTATCATGTGACACAAAAAGAATTTAAATATGTAACTGTAATAACCGTACAGAAGAGCTCGGCCAAAACTCTATAGCAATGCCACCCTCTTGCCGTTCTATCTCTCAAGTTATGCAGCGTAGTAGTTGGCAACTCCTCTCTCTAGTCCCCCAAGTAGCAAGGAGAGTTTTCACGGGACCAATGACCACGGAGAGATTTTTGTGTGTCGGAAAGTCTTGTGTGTCTTTCGAAATTGCAAAAGGGGCAGTGTTGTCGTCTCGACCTATCAATGCCTGCCACTGTTGCACCAACTAAGCAGAAGAACGGGGAGTAAGTGTATCTTTTTATTTATTGCAGGCGTTGCATGGATAGTACATGAGAACGACGTCAACTTCATGTTGTGCAATCTTGTGCAGTCACCTTCGATCTTCATGAGTCATGAGTCATGAGTCGCTGCTTGCTAGAAAGAGGGAAAGTAAAATTTGGGAGTCACAACGGTTAGCGGTGAGACAATCAGATCAGGAGGGGAGGGTTGAGATAGATATGTATCGCTCATTTTACCTCTGACAAATACAATACTTGTGATCTACATAGTCGAATTTCCTACATACTGAAAAAGAGAGCTTCTTCGAAAATTCGAATTCGTTCGAGCTCTCATCATCAAACATAAACGCACCTCGCCTCGTATCTGTTTGCACGACACGTCAAATAGATCCATGCTCAGCAGTATCAAATGCGTTCCAAAGAAGTAGTTGAAATCATTCTTATTATCTTTGATGAATTGCTGTCACCCCCAAGCCAAGGGTAAATAGCTGTCACCTCTGAGTCAAGGAGAGTCTTGTCAATCATCACGACTGAGCAAACGAGAAACAGCAACTGACTACACAACTTGGATGATTGGCATTTTTGCAGAAAGAACATTAATTGCTACACAAAGGAATTCGACCCGCATCTATTCAGCAGTAGTCTTATCCGGGCTACAATTCATCCAATTACTTCTTTGGAACACATTGAGAACACCTTTGATACTGCTGAGCATGGATCTTTCGACGTGTCAACGGTGTTCTCTCAACGATGGATCTCTGTGACTTCGATATTTGTTGATGCTCGTAGAACAGGTTGCTCATTTTTTTTGAAACAACCTAACGTAAAAATGAAGCTCCTTCACATCCTTTTGATTTCTTCTTTGATTGCTAGTGCCGTGACTGGTGAGGAGTCTATGCTGCATTATGCAAACACTTTCAAGTTTGTTGTGGTAGTAGAGGTTTTATTTTATAGAGATCTTTCGCTTTGTGCCCTTCTCACCACACTGCTTCTCTTCATTTATAGGCTCCCCCGCCTCCTCCTCTAAGTCCAGCAAGAGTGACCCCTCTCCTAGTTCCGCCAAGAGTTCCAAGTCCATTCGTCGTGATCTAGACAGTGAGAGCGGTTCTTCCGCCAAGAGCTCCAAGAGTGGTTCTTCCACCAAGAGCAGCAAGTCTTCCGAAGATTGATGATGGCCGAAAACTTAACGAAGAGAAGCTCTTTTCTAGCTTTCAGTCGAGCAAGTCTTGATGGTCTTCTGGTAATGGGAGCAGAAGCAAGTCGACCATGGAAGAAGTTATTCAGTTTGCAAGGCCTGGAGACTGGAGAAGTAGTTTCTGTTTCTATTGTAGGTTGCTTCAATTTTGCCTTTGAATTAATGATGATTGACTTTATCGTATCGTTCAGAGCAATATGTATGCAACTGCAGAGCGCAGCTGTTAGGTTATTAGATATTTTATTCCTTACAGGCGTTGCAGGAGTGCAACAATGGTGGACGGGGCGGCAGGCGGTAGGTGGTTTGTTCCACCGCCACCTTGTGCATCGACTCTTTCTTTGGAGTCGCTTTTATTTATTAGTTCCTACGTAGCCTTGTATCTAAATTCTCCTCCTCTAAAAGTAGACAGCAGACAGCAAGCTATCCTCAAGATGAGTGTAAAGGATCACTCTGTGCTTGGCGATTGGTTGACAACGATGAGTCCAAAGTATTCCAAATGACTCATAGACTGACCACATTGTAAGATGCCTGTTACCCTCCGTCGGCGGCTCGTAGTAGCTCTGGCAATCTTGTGCACAGTCTCATTTGTGGCCCAATTCCATCAATTTGTGCAACTGCATCGACTTGATGATGCCCCCCAACACTCGCCGCTGATAAATCAGAGCCGTGATATCAACTTAGCAGCAGCTGCAGCCCGGAAAATTGAACACGCCAAACAACTCTCGTCAACAAAGAACGTACATATTGTCTTTTCCACCGACTGCTCCGGATATCAGCATTATCAATCCATCGTATCCTACTACTCCATACGTCGATCTGGACACCTTGGACCAACCACACGCATTGTCTCGGGATGCACTCCTTCACAGCAAGTAGAAATAACCAATGAATTTGAACGGATTGACCCCACGATATCAAAATTCCATGTACATTTCAGTCCATCGTTTGCTTTGAAGGGGAAGCATTATAAATATTCCAATAAACCTGGTGGAATGTATCATTGGATGAATCAGACAACAATTGAAGAATCAGTAATTGTGTTACTTGACCCCGATATGATGCTGCTGAGACCCATCACACCCATTTTGGGGGTGGATATGTCGGTTGTTTCTGAGCAAGAATCGATGAACAAACTGCGTGACAAGAAGAATAAGAATCAGCTAGTAGAGTACAAAGATAAGAATGGCAGGATACAACTATTGCGACTAAGCAATCTCCCACCATTGCCACCATACATCACCCAAGGTGTAGCGGCAGGTCAACATTTTGGTATCGGAGGACTATGGTCTTCGTCAGGCAAACCTGATGCACGAAAAGACTTTCGAGAGTTTAATTTGACCAGGGTTTGTGGACCATCCTCTCCGTGCTTGAATCAACCTCCTCAGGGTATCACGGATACATCCATTCATTACACAACTCGTGAGGAGGCGGATAAGAACTATGCAGTTGGACCAGTGTATATTGCCTCCACTTTCGATTGGGAAGATCTACTCCCCAAATGGCACGAGTTTACTCCCCGTGTGTACGAACAATATCCAAAGCTGCTTGCGGAAATGTATGGGTTCACCATGGCAGCTGCCGATCGACAATTGAAATTTGCACTATCGTCCAGTTATATGGTGAGTGATGCAAGGACCATGTCACCCACTGAGAGCTGGATATGGGTTGATGAGTATGGAGAGAATTCACGGTCAGTTTGTGAGGGCGCAAGATTCAATAGGTTACCCGGTGAAACGCTACGTCGTCTAAAGAATTATGGATATGGATATCAACATGATGAAATTACATCCAGTGCAGTGGGTGCTGGACCACTCCCTACGACTCTGCACTACTGTCAACGATATGAGTTTGCAAACCACACTTTCGCCAAGCGAAAAATACGACATGATTTCTTCCGGTGTGATGGTACACCGATGGACTTTAATGAAGATGCGATCATGAGGGAGTTGGACTTGTTGGATATGAGTGGATTGTCCGAAAGTCAAAAGAAGGTACAGAGGAGGATGGCGTATATGATTTGTCACTTGATACCGTTGATGAACCTTGCATTGGAGGAGTATAAAGTGGATATGAATTGCTGATTAGTCAGACGAGATGAGTAGTGCGATTGATCGCTCTTGTTCATCTTATGGGCCATTTTTGCCAAACAGCACGCACACAAGGCACGCAGCGAAACACTTGAGAGCTGACATGATGAATTCTGTTCATCAAGTCATTACCAACTTCACAACGCTGTATGTGGGCAAGCCCCTCTGTTCTGGTGGCAATGAGTGGGCATCTTTCAAACTGCTTTTCCATCGATTTGAGGGCCTTGCCCTCACATCCGAAAGGGGCGTGTTTGTTTCGTCGCCCGAGTTTGAAAATTCAACGGACGGAAGTGGCGTTTACATATCTACCCTGGTGGTGATGTTACTGCATCTGATGGATTTGTCTCAAATGTCTTGTGGAGGTTGTTGTGACATCGTGGAAAGCCCATTTGGATTTAATATTTGAAGGCAAATTGGACATGATATGAGTATTAGTGAGGTATCGTAGCGTACAATAGGCGATAAGGTAGAAGCGAAAGAGCAAATGAAATTGAATCAGTGACACCTAATTTGCAGGCAGTCTCTACTTCTTATCTCGACAACTTGTGGCGGGGGGTATCTCTTGGTTAAAGGAGAAGGCAAGCAGCACTGGTTTTCTTAGAACCACGAATCATGAGAAAGCCTCCCTCCACAAGACTCAGAAAAATCAAACGAATTTTATGCATGAATCATTGCCTGCATGCTCTCCTGTACAATCTTTTTGACATCGCATTAGCACCATTCACATATAATATCAATGGCATCATCCAGAGGAGAAACAATGAGTTCCTCACCACCGCCGGCACCACCGGTAGCATTGTCCCTCAATGATGAGAATGATACTAAAGACAAAGACATTGTCACATCACCATCATCATCTTCCAAACGTCGCAAGATTGACGACAATTCAGAGGCGGCGGCAGTGTCCATGAAGAAGTCCACTGCAGCATCCTTCGCCTCCTCAACAACAACTTCAGCCAACGTGGAAACAATTGACGTGGCCAACATGTTGGGAGTGAAGCCAGGTGATCGAATTGAAGTCAAGTGGAACATCAACGAAGAGGAAGATGAGGACGTTGAGAAAGCTGTGGAGGGAGAAAGGTTGGGATTGCCCAAAACAGAGGGTGAGGAACCAACAGGCAACAGCGACAATAATAACAACATCATCGATAGCAACAACAGCAGTCCAGCTCCATCAGGAATGATCTCCGTATGGTGGAAGGCAACTGTCCAAAAGGCCACGGGAGAATATCATATTCTCGATGATACTATTGATGAGGCAGTAGTGCAACAACAACAGCAACAACAGCGTAATGACTCTTCTTTCAAGGTACAACCACCAGTAGGAGCAATGATTACATCCACCGACAAATTGAATCAAACCTACAATTGCCCCAAATGTAGCAAGCAGAACATGTCCAAGCAAGGATTGTACACACATTATGGAATGGTTCATGGTGGAAAACTTTCACGTGATTATCCCAATCTTCTCTCTCAACAACAACAATCTTCCAATAATGCATCATCAACAACATCAACCACGACAACAACATTGCCAAAAGTACGCATCCCAATCTACGAAATAATCTACGATCCCCTCCCCTCACTTGGATTTCCGGAATATTCACATGAAGAAGTGGCATTTATATCCAATGTAACCTTGTTGAATTTGAGTAGTGAAGAAATGATGAATTTTCGAAAGGAGGGGGAATTGATGAGTCCTTTGGTGGAGGAGGATGATGGTGGTGTTGTTGTGGGTGTTGGTGAAGAGGGGGAGGAGGATGGGTTGTTGAATGCCATGAGTAGTGGTGGTGGTGCATTGACGAGTATATTTGGTACTGAAGCTACCACAACCACTACCACTGCTGCCTCCAAACCACCACCACCACCTTCAACAAATCCCAACAACGTATACAAAGAATTCCGCACCGAAGACGATATACGAAACTACATGAATGAACTCATGCAAAAATCCATGATGACAACAGGAATGAATGTAAAGATGGCAGCATTGCCACGATCACAACAGAATGTGATTGCGGGGAGAATTAACAAGGCTTTGGAGGGGTTATTGGGGAAGATGATGGAGGAGATGGGGAGGATGGAGGGGGGGCAGAGGGTGGTTACGGGTGAGGTTGTTAGGAGGTGTATGGAGCAGATGCGTCCTGTTTGAAATGGTGTGGAGAAAGAGATAAAGATTAGTTGTAGGGGGGAAGTAGATTGATAGATACATAGAGAGTATAGATCTGTTGTTTGATCATCTACTTGTGGAAAAGTGTATCCATATCATACATTTCCTATCGAATAATTCCAGCTATAGATTGACGAAGCTGTTATTACTTATATTTTGATTTATGCTCGATGTGGTGACGTAAATAACATGAGCAGGTCTCACACTAATCTTCAAGGCCATTCCAATCCTCCAATCTTCTTCATCAGCATATCGGTAGACGCAGGAGCATTATTTGCTCTAAGCGTTGCAATCACATGGCTCTCCACCGAGGCAAGAACTCTAGTCTTCATCTGCTTCACTATCTGATTCACTATCTTCGCCTGACTCACCATCTTCATTCGAATCAACTGCAAACTCAGCATTTGCTTTGAGAGTTGCAATCATGGCTTCACGGGAGCCGTCCACATCCAAGCCAAGCTCAGCGAGCTGCCTTCTTAGCTCATTCACACTCATTACGGAGAGGTCGTCATCATTTCCCTCATTGGCGCCTTTCATCTTCCTGCAAAATGCAGCAAAGACATCTTTCATAAGAGATGAAGGTACGTCGGCAAATGATAGCTGTTGGGAGTCAGAACTATTCTCTGCAAGGAAATCCATGACTGCTTCCTTGAGAAATGCGCAGTTCAATGAATCTGCATAGAGTAGAATATCGATGGCGTTGCCAATGGTGATTTCGGTTGATTTCACATAAGCTGCTTCAGCTTGCAACTTGAGATTGACGATAGAATACTTATCTGCAGCATTGATGATGTCTTTGGCATGAATCTTCATCTCTCCATCAGGCACGCTACCCCCGTACACGTAATACAGCAAATGATGAAAGATAGTTGGATTGATATCGGTGATTGATACTCTTGCAATCTTCTCATTGTTCTCATTCTCATCATCTGAGCCGAATAACGAAGCAAGCATCGGCGCACATGCCTTGAGAATCAGGCGATGAGCGTGGAATGAAACAGGCGAAGATGCTTCTTCATCCCCAACATCTTCACGTGCGTCGGCATTGCTGACTTGAAAACAGACATCGGCTGTCTCCTCATCGAGGAACAT